>PNEQ01055589.1:0-63469 GCA_003012365.1 Medauroidea extradentata
TAGTCATATTTTATAGTGTTTTATACTGGCCTATCATAGGATCCCACAGACCCCTCACAATCAATACTGAAGTTAAAATGGATGGCAATATGTTACATATGACAATAAAGGCCCCTTCATTACAATCAATCATCATAATTAACCTAAACTACATTATTTTATATATAAAAGTATCAATAAAATAGGACCGTCACAAAATACAAAAATTAAATCTTGATATTGTATCTTTATTACAATCATTTACGTTTTGTTCCCAAGTAAAACTTTTCAGCATCACCAGAACCCCTTCTAACCCGGCGCCTGGGGCAGTCTGCCCCCCTGCCCCCCTCCTAGATCCTTTTCTGCGGCAGGGGAGGGAAAGTAGGCGACTTTTCTAGCAGTAGGGCAAAGAGGTGTTTTAGATGCGGGTACTGTAGATCCTGCAGTGTCCTAGTGAAGGACTGCATTTTTAAACGCAGAGATCTCCACTCCCGGCAATTGTTTCGCCAAGGTGCCCCCTGACATTGGGAGTCCTTCACTCGCGCAGAGACACTGCCTGCAGTCAGTCCTGATGACTCGCGAGTCGCGACACGAGTGCTTTTGCGCTGTCGTGTTCTCCCCCTGTTCTGTTCGTGTGTGTGTTTCTTCATCTCTCCCCTAATGAGCTGGCCAGGGACGCGCCATTGTGTGAAATAGCACCCTGGGACCCCGACTGCTTGACTTGCAAACTGTTGCTGAAAAATTAACTTGTTCGTAGCGTTTATTATTTCGGCGCTGAGAAAACGGCTAGGGCTGCAAGTAATTGGACCCTGCGAGAGAAAAAGCTGCACTGCAGCAAAGGTACACTAAAACAATGAGCGTACTACGTACTAATTGTCCACTGCACACTTTCGTTCTCTTTGCATTCCACCGTTATTTTGCTATTTCATTATTCATACATTCTTCACGAAAAGAACGGATTTATGATAGCCACAAAATATTTTGTCAATATGGACCTCACTAAAAATGTTTGTAGTTCTGCAAAAATGCTTGTAGTCATTATAATACCTTATTCATTGCAGCAAAACGTTTTAGTGGCCACAAAAATTTTGATTAGGCTCATAGTAAAAATATATTTATTGGTGACAAATAAGTTTTTTTTTTCTTCAGTGTTGAACTAAACAATTAGTTGAAGACACCAAAACACTGCTGAATCAGTTAGCCTACATAATATGTTTCGTATGTTGTAATATTTCAGAGTTACATTTAAGTGTGTCTCAACTTAGCTATTGCCAAAATTCGGCATAAAAGTGACATAAAAAATTTGAGAAAGGCCTTCTTCACGAAAAACTTTATCGACTCATTTTAACTGCATTAGTTCTTGAGAGGAAACTGTACCTTGTGACGTTATAGCGTACACGTAGAAACAGAGAAGTCTGGCCCTTGTGACCTATATTAAGGTGCTGCCTACCTCACAGCAGCGGTGGTAGCAAGAATAGGGTTTTACACGTCAAACTATTTTCGATGTGGTCAGTACCTGTTGAAGCTACATGTACACCACCACTGACTTTTTTTTATTCATATCAATGCCGTGCACTTTACAAATTGATCTTTTAGACAGTTTTTTCAATACTCTTAAAAATGGCTACTCATAATTTTTTCCTCTGCAGTTTTATTCATTTAGCAATATTTTGATTTTGTCGATGCAGGAAATGGTTTTCGTCCGGAAGCGATATCACGAAAGGTAATTTTTGAGTCCTACTAAATGTTATTTAGCATGTAAAACCATATCCTTGCTGCTGCCAGAGCTATGTGGTTGGTAGCATCCTTTTAGTGGCACTATTTGGTTAAATTTATTTTGGATGCGAGATCTACACAGAGAAAAAGGCATACTGCCGTGAACGACGACGACGAACTTATTTATAACGTATCTTCTTATGTGTGAAACAGAAAAAAAAATTTTATTTCTAATTCCAGATGCTTAGGCTGGCGATCATAAAACCTAACAATTTACAGATTACAAATGACTTCACACCATTTAGCAATGATATTCATAAACAGTCACTTTTAATACTTTTGAATGTGTTTATCGGAAACCCGCATATTTATTTATTACACAGCAGACAAACTCACTCAATGACTCAACACACTTTCAAGCGAAGCGGCGAATACGTAACTGTTATGCCGCTTGTTGGTGGAATTTTCAACTACGTCTGTAGCGCTAGCGGCAATGTGTCAACGACAGTTGAAGTTTAGCTGCCCGGTTGCGTCACTTTGTGCTAGCGTAAATTAAGTCAAATTATATACTTGGTAGGTATGTCAGTAAAATGAACATTATATATTTTAAAGTATATAAAAGACAGAGATTTCGATTGCAGTTAAAGTTCTTTCACTAACGTTGTATTCAAATAAGAAAATACACGGAACTACATGAAATGATTCGCTACCAAGCTACCAACCATACAAAAATATAACTGTTGTTAACGTTGACCTATATGCATTAATGGCTAGATTTTTTTCCAATGGTTAAGTTTTTAGGGTTTACTTTATTCCGAATGAACTATAAGTAATTTTTTCATGACAATGTACACAATGATTTTAGCTAATTATACAGTTAAGGAAATTACCATTAATTAATTAGCTAGCCAAATATATATAAAAAATTAGACCACATAGTAGAAACGATTTTCATCAAAACTATGCAACAGTTTACACGATATCTCCTCTCATTTTGAAATAAAAATTTATTATCGTGAAAGCAGTAGTAACGGTAATATTTGTGTTACCTAATAGTGATGAAACACTTGTGTAATGGTGAAAGTTGTATGTTCAGGACATAATTATGTTCTGTATTAAAATGCCACAACATTATAGCAGCCCCTTCATACGGGCGTATATGACCCGGAAGAAAAATGCGCGTCTCCCGGGAGCTGAACTTCCCTGCATCTTGTCTTCATGAAGCATTTCATACTCACAGCATAGTGCGGTACATGCTGCTGCTTCAAACTTGGCCAAGTAGGTCGCGAGCAACTGGAGTTTAACGTGTGTTCTTGGAAAGTACTCGGTCTGTTCACCTGAAGACAAGCTCCCTCGTCTTAATGCTGAAATATTATGTTCCCGCAGTTAATGTGCTGCTGCAAATTATTCCCGTGTTCTGCAGAGCCTCGTGTGGCTCCCGCTTAATGGAATCTTGTTTTAGAGAATTTGACAAACGACACTGAAAGAAAAATTTTGTAGAAAGTCTTCCCTGCAAATTTTTTTTTGTAACCACAAAATAGTTTTCTGGTTGCCACAATATTTTAGTGGTGTCAACAAAATGTTCTAATGGTGACCACTAAATAAATTGCAGGGTAAATACCCACAAAATATTTTGTAACTGCCACAAAACATTATTTTTCCGTGAACTGTAATAAAAATATTGTTTGCATTGTAAGTTTAAGTAGTGTATTCGTTAAAAACCATCTGTGTGGAGTTTGTCAAAAATTTGCAGATAGATTTTATTTCTTGTGTGTCCTGAAAATATAGTAAAAAAAAACTGAATTTGAAATCCTTCATGCCAAAACTATGCGGTCACAACATTTTTATGCGAGGCGCTATAGTTACAAGTAAAGTCTGCGAGTTGAACATAAGGATAAACGTATAACTTAAATTAATTGTGTCACAAACGCTCTTCAGCGGGAATTGTACATAATTCAGTGCTAAAAGCGTCAATTTAAAATTGTAGGTTTCTCGAACTCTTTTTGCAAATCTCAAAGAAACAGTAAACCTTGACACAAGTTTTTGTCAACTTTTCTAGCAGAAATTTTTTTCGAGTAATGTATGTCTGAAGAACAATCTCTGACGCCGAAATCTCGCACATTAATTGTGGCGCAAGAGATCCCGCTTAACAAATTTATCTGGGATTGTTGGTTTGTGTCTATATTTCAGTTGGTGTTTTAGCGTACATTTACGTGCAGCGCACTCTTAATGACTTTGTATGGCAAGTCGTTCGGCCATTTGACCATTTGTTACGTCTAAGGTCCTCAACTCGTTTCGCAGCTGTTTGGGAAGTTTTGTACAAACATTTATAGTTTCCTATAGGATGAGTGCTACTGTCTTACCTTTGCTCTGCGTATGGCTGTAGCAAACTATCACAAGAACAATGCTGGTACGATTATTCTACCCAGAATACGTTGGCAGCCATGTATACAACTGTTGGTATGGAAATAACAACGTGTTTTTCCGCCAATTGTGTTTTCTGCACAAACATACTTAGCTAACTATAAAACTGCCCATGTATCAAAATATAAATATTTTCTTTATGTGTTTCTGAGTCATGCAAAAATTCATTGTTAGTACTCCAGATTATCGTAAATAATTCGTAAAAACAGGTGTTTCTATTTCCAATATATTTTTAATGTTATATAAAATAATTAATAAAATTAGTAAAATTTTGTGATAAAAACTTTTTAGCGCTTCGGTTTTCATATTTCTGATTATTAAAAGTAATGAACTACGATATTTTTTTCTAAAAAAAAAAAAAAAAAAAAAAAAATGTGAAACAATATGTGATTATTTATGTATATACTTAGGCCTACATTAGATTTGTTTGCACTCCGTAATATAAACTCGTTAAAAAGGTAAGATTCTTATATATATGAATAAATTATTTACTTAAGCTCTGTGATTGTGCCTGTAAGATAAAGAGACGCTTAAAGCGCTTGTTCCTTAGTTTTGCAGCAATAACGAAAATATGTTTATGTCTACCTAATACTCACAATACTCACATCATAATTTTGCTCCACAATTTTGACACTAATGTGTCATAATTAGTAGCAATTTTTTTGTAGAAATGTACTGAACGGTTTTTTAGAGTTCGTCACCTGAAGTACCATTTTTTTTTGTCTTCAAAATAAGCCAAAATGTAGCAAAATATTTTTTTTTTTTGCTGACTAATGGTACATTGTTTTTAAAAACGCATCCACAGTATTGTGCATCGTGTGACTGCACATTGTCTGAAATTTTTTTCAAAGTTTTTGTTAAAAAAATATTTGAGTTATTGGCACCAGTCTGAAAAAAAAAACTAAGGAACAAGCATTTAAGAATATCGTCTTGAAAGTTTAGTAGGAATAATATTATTAACCCAAAACTGCGTAAACTCGTATAAATTCTAGCAGCGAAACATAACAAACCAGAGAAATTGAAACCACGTGCTACTTACAATGCTAGGCGAAATTGTTTACATTATTTATAAGTAGGGAATGGAAACATTTGTGAGTTCATTTACCTATACGTTAAGTAGAGACCGGAAAAATTCGCGGGTTCATCGACCTGTAGGCTAGCCTCCAAGAATATATGTGTACTAAAAAAAACAACATGTGTTTATTGCCTGCTCGCTGACACTGTGATATGGGCCTTCATTTGGTTACATTGTTATTTTTGGCTCAACGACTTAAAGAGGTGTCAAATAAGTCAAGGACCAGTTGTGAAAGTGATACGAACTTAAAGTTGGTAGAGTTCTAGCTTGTGTCTAGAACAAAATGCGAATTGTTCAGGTCTCTAGTTTTAAACTACTGTTCTATGTGTACACAAGCTCCGGCCATTTGTACATTAGCTGTTACCAACTGTAACATCAGACAATGAACAAATAAACATGGCTGGAGTATGCATAGGGCAGTGTATTCTAATATGTGGATAGCTAAACTTTCGAAGTTCGCCTCTCCCCTATTTATTCCACTGAGCCATAGCAAAATACATATACTTACACTACATTTACGTTACGTACAAAATTATAATACATAAAAGCCTGGAAGTATTTGGTTTGCTAACGCAAGGTTGGATTGGCTCGATATCTTTACAACATTTACTGCATGCGATAAGTATTTCACTCTGCAGAGATTTTCAGAGAAAATAGCTTGCAGTCTCGGTTATGTCCGAGCCAGCGTGAGGGCCGGCATTCATGGAATTGCGTTGGGAACTGAAGTGCCGTGCTGTAGCTGCGTGCGTATCGCTCTGAATGTTAACTGCTGCGAAACAGATAACGTGAGAGAACGGGATTCGCAGGAATACTAGCTATGGAGAGATGGCTAGACTTGTATGAAACTAGGCATGAGTAGGAAAACATTAGACTTGATTAAAATTTCAAGATACATTTACGCAGGTGTTAAACGTTGACCATGAAATATGGTGGACTACAGGCACATTTCAGAACATGCTTTAATCTGTACTTTTCTCTTCAGAGAAGAGTGTCTGTTAGAATGATTGCACTTGCAGAGACCTTTCATATTCCAAGAACTCTGGGTGGTAAGGTGGCCATCTGTCGAGGCTGCAGAGCGCTGTGCAGTTACCAGCGTAAGTGGAGCATCCACATGATATTACTTTCTGGCGCTATTTTCCAGTCGGATATTTTATTTTTTTTCTGGGAATTCGCTGACCGTAGTTTACGGCTCATGCCAGTAGTATACACGTTTTCACTGCTCTGTCTCTCTCTCTCTCTTTCGCGTCCTTTTGTCTCTTCGAACGGTTTTCTCTCTATATACACGCTACTCCGGCAGGACACAACCATAAATTTGATGGAATGGTGTAGTTTTGTCACTGAGCATATATATTTTACATCACACAGAATCTCCCAGCGTTCACGTACTGTTTCTAAACTCATGCAATATGAATATTTGTCGGCAGGGTCGTGCTTTTACAATGGTAAAAAGGGTGTATGTACAGGAGAGGGGTGAGATTTCTTTCACAAATCACTAACGAAATCTCCTACAAGGGGTAGAAAGTAGAGAAAATATTTAAGGTAAACTACCTACGTGGGAGAAGAGGTACTTCCAATCACTTAAAATTAATTTTAATACAAATATTATGGTAATTTGTGTAAAATAGTTCTATTTATTTGCAAAATACTTTAGATTTTTGAAAACATACGAGTGAGGGAGTATGAAATATTATACCCCATCCACTTTCTTCAGTTCATCACTGTGCTGTGTGTGGGTGTCTGCAGTTCTATGCCTTAAAAAAA
This sequence comes from Medauroidea extradentata, assembly GCA_003012365.1. NCBI lineage: Eukaryota > Metazoa > Arthropoda > Insecta > Phasmatodea > Phasmatidae > Medauroidea > Medauroidea extradentata. The sequence goes on from PNEQ01055589.1 coordinate 6,956, forward strand.
GTCATCACTCGTTGACCAGGTCTGGTCGTGTCACATCATACTCACTCTAGGAACTTGCGTGAATTGCGTGAGGCAGATATGTGAGTAAACATAGGACTATCATGTTCTAGAATCACATACGCAGTGCTGACAATCTTTTATAACAGAAATGTGCCTATCATTCAATATATACGTACCTAGTACATGTCGACATCAAGCTGTGTTCTCGGAGTATGTGAAAATCAGAACAATTTTGTACGTTCCCGTAGATAAAAAAATATGTTATCTGAGAACGATATTTCAGCATCATTTAGTAGCTAATGTCATTATGTTTACTATAGATAAGGTTAAAAAGAATTGTAGGAACTAACATTTTAATTTTAACGTGACATTTTGACAAATATCACAGCATGTAACAAATTTTATTCATAAAAGTTAAAGTAGTGTAATTTCTGTAAGTTGAAAATCATGGAGCTGGAATACGAATAAAATAATTTTTGAGGCTTTTGTGAAAATAAAAAATAAAAATGAAGAATAAAAATTATTTGTATTTTTAAAAAATGCTTAAACTGAAAATAAAAATTTTAAAAATTAAAAAAAAATAATACAAGTAATTTTTATTTTTAATTTTTATGAGCATGACATTGTAGCCTGCAACGTCTTTATCCACTGTGATTTTCTTTAGTTTGGTATATCTGTTAGTTTTAGTGTAGTCCTTAAAACGGAAACATGCAAAATATGACTTTGACAAGCCATTACGCGAAAGCAATGAGAGATAAAAAAATTTCATAAGAGCCAAATTTAGTCACATATTGTGTCTAAAATAAGGAAAAAAATATCTGGCACAAATAAAAAAAATTGTGATGAAAATTGCGGTAGACCGCGCCCTTAATTGCAACATAATTGCATAATAAAGTTCAGATTATGCGAGTCTCATTGAGAAATTCAAATTATTGACGTAGTGGCAACTGTTAAACATATTTCCTCTACTTTAAGGAAGTTGTTCGAAAAATGTACCTGTAAGAGGAGTCTGTAATATGATTTCATAAGTAAAATTAACGCGAGGGCCATGGGGAAGGCCAGTGGCTTGAGGAATTGGAGGGTAGGGGGGGGAGGTGAGGCATGCGCACGGTCTCACAGGTACCTTTTTCCAGTCACACCCCCACACATACACGTAGCACTATTTTTTTTCTCCCGAAGCTGCAATAAAAAAAATTTTTAATTTAGGTGTCACCTTCAATGTAGTGGTATTTAAATTTTCGATTTAACTTCTATGACTAATAATAATGAGTAGCGAATGGACACGAGGGCAGAGTACTACACCTCGAGAGGCTGACGTTTGACCTTGGAACACATCCGCCATTCCCTGAGAGATAACATTAAATGTGGCCCAGTAATGAAGCTTAACGGAATGATGAGGAGGGGGGAAGCGGGTGTACACCATGAAAACCCACCAGGTTTCGCGCACGCGAAAAATCCAGGACAAGCCCCATCGGGAATCGAACCCTGATCGCCGTGCCGAGAGGCAAGTGATTTGACCGCTACACTACCGAGGACTCACTTCTATGACAAAACGTGGGGAATCTTTTAACGGTCGATGATATGCTGTTTAACTGCACACATTAATAAAGATCGTATGGGGAGGCAGAGCAGGGCGTCAAACAGCGCAGTTCCCGAGACCTGGAGGCGAAAAATAGAACATCATTAGAGATAATTGGCAGAGAAGGTGATTTGTCGCGGAAAAAGTTGACAGTTTGCTAGGCTTCAATGTATTGTATTCATTTCTGACGCTTTTGTTTCGTTACTGGCGAGTCCCTTTTTGACTGGGCCAATGTACTACTACTGGACGTCTGTGACTCGTCTGTAAACAGGTATACCGTGCCACATAACCGTCGGCCAATAAAACATGACGCAGGACGATACACTGATTTGCAGAATACGCTGGCAGAAAACATTCTCGGGATTTTCCGCTATCTCTAGAGGTAATGTAAAATCACAAGAACCTTTAGTGGCGCCATATTTTGCAAATCAGTTACGCGACTTTCGCCGTGTATGATTGGAGGATGGTTATGTAGTTTTTGAAGACGAGTCACGAATATTTAGAGACCTGGAAAAGTCTCGTTTTCATTTTGGCACACGGTAGCATTCCATTAACTGTAAGTTTGCGTCACATCCGCAATTGGCCTTTGACTTGTTTGACACGTCCTGGAAGTCTCTTGAGCCAGTAATAAAAATGTAACTGATAAACACCTATATAACTTTAACAGCAAGCAGATAATTAGCATCTGCATCAGTTAACATATATTCTTCCAGGCTAGCCTGCAGGTCAGTGAACACGCGAATTTTTCCGATCCCTCCGAATATTCACTAGCGGCGCAGCAATATTTTCAATCGCCCAGTCAGACGGGGAAACACCAGTAACGGAAAAAGAATGTCAAAAATTCCACTTGTTCTCTTTCATAAATTAAAAAAAAAAATTTAAATAATTACCTTGAAAACTAGCCTATCCACTGGTCATTGAATTTAAGATTCAAATCCCTACACCTTATTTACAGGTATTCCGTTGCTTACCAGATGGGGAAAAAAAGTAAATTGCGAGTGGAAAAAGCCCATCCTCGCAGAAGTCGTTAATACCACCCGAGGCGTGTTTTAACGTGTCGAAGTGCGTCGTTGGATTGCTGCAAATCTGCTTGTTGGCTGTCACCCCTCCCCCTCATCCCTTCTCGCTGTAGCATTCTAGCTAGCCGAGTGCTCAGCTGCGGTAATCACAGGGCTCTGGTTTACCCCCTCCCCCTCTTCCCCTATAACCATGACGCATCCCCCGACAGGGGCTGTGAAAGGACTCGTGTTTGATTCACTGTCCGGTCTGTAATGAAGCTGTTCTGATTGGTTTGCCTCGCGACTCTTCCGCCGTCGGGCCGCAAATGAAACACCTCCCCTACTTCCCCCCGCCACTCCTATTTTTCCATTTCCCCTATCACTCTTTCTTCGCGCTGCAGCTACAATAACGGTCCGGTTTACAGGGAAAATAAATTCGACGGGCAGAATTGGGAGTGATAAACACAACAGTTTACGTCTAACTCTGTCGATTTATCCTCTTTCACCGATGCCGTACATGCTTTTATTCGCAGGGCATTACTGGGACGTAAGAGCATTTCGTGAGTGCCTTTTCCCCTCTGTCGATGACGTCACAGCGCAAACGTGAGCGCGAGGCAAATTGAATTGGGAAACGTCTGAATTGCATACAGAAAAAAAAAACTATATCTCTGACAACAGCGACTGTAGGGAAGTTCTTTTATTTTTGTGGAAAATTTTCACTTTGCTGTAAATTATTTCATTGTAATTCATAAATAACAACAATTTAATTTTAAAAAAAAAGGTGAACATACTAAATTAAATATAAAGGTGTTTGAAAGTCGATGTTGGAAAGCAATTCAAAAACGAGGTGGAATATAAGGGGACGAACCTAGAAAGAATTTTATTTTTGCAATTTTGAAGTTGGGACGTTTCGACTAAGTGATGCTTTCTTGATGAACTTATTACGACGCCGAATTTTGAACTTTTGAATTCGGCGGAAAAGAAAATGCTAAGCAAATGTTTTTCATACGTCAAACATTTGGCCATTTTCTATTCGTTCTGTATCGACTTGCAATAAAACTGTCGATTCCTGTGCACGTTTGTAATGTATCTTATATATATATATATATATATGCGTGTGATTTAGTTTTGATTTACTTGTAAAAAGTTTTAATTATGATTTCGACTAACTGCAAAATTTTCTTTCATATCTGGATGTAGTCTGCTTAAATTTTAACCAGTTGTAATTATTTCACTATGACTGGCGTAAGTTATACGTGAACAGTACAAACTTGAAGTAGTGTGGATTATATTATAGCTTAGGATAGTATTGCACTACCTTATTCCTCTCGTATTTCCACGCAAATATCTAACAAAGACTTCACACGCTGGGAAACGGAAATCTGTTGTTCGGAACAAATGCGCTTTTGTCCAAATAAGTTTATTTCTGAATGTTACTTTATTTTTATAGGAGACTGACCTATTTCCGTTGAAGTAGATATACTTATTGTTATTTTTTTTATACACAACACACCAAAAACTTGTATACTGTAGTTTCATACAAAAGTGACAATTCAGATTTACGACAAACTTCTGAAAGGGCTGAAAGTTTTCGCGAAAATATGTTTGCTTCAGATTACGTGCACATATGCAGTTCTACTTCGTGGGTATTGGCCGTGTGTATTTGTCCAGAGTCGTGTTTCATTTGACTGAGCCAATCAGAGAAATGTTAACCGCGACATCACACGCTTGTGATTTGCGGATAGAACTCCTAGACGATGGGAGTTAAAACATCCAATCATTGACCACGAAGCAGAGCTGCAGGTAAGACACTGAAACAAAATGGCGACAATATATTTTCGCGGAAACTTTCGGTCCATGCTCATAGGGCGAAGCCCACTATAGGATCTTTTGGGCGTTTGATAGCTACCCCGAGAACAAAAAAAAAAAACTAATACTTATGTTCACTATAAATAAAAACGTTCGAAAACGTCATCTCATAAATTTGTTCGTACATGTTTATTCCTGTAGCAGTGCATTCTTTTTTTCTCAGTGAAGAAAATTATCTTGTCCGATAGCACATCATTACAAATAATTGAGCTCCACAGAATATGATTTAACACGTAAATTCCTATCCTTGATTACGCCACGGCTCCCAGGTAGTCAGCCTCCTTAATTCTTTAACATATTGAGTTATAATTCTGTGTCTGTCTAGCAGTATATTTGAACGAACAGTTCCCCCCCCCCTCTAACCCCTTTGGTTTGGCCACTTTTCGTGGCATCATGTTATAGAACGTTTTAAATTTATTTGTTTTCATTAATATAACAAAAATACAACTACTGTGTCGCGGTTTATTTATGTGTGGCGCTAAAGTAATTATTGTAACCGAATATCATTACTCGAGTATGGCTTCAATAATATAAATTGTACTTTGGAGAAGAAAATCTTGAAAATCCCGTTGCGTAAGGAAAACTGCAGAACGACTAAAATTTTTTTCTTGCAAAACATCGTGTGCTTTGCAAGGTAAGACTTTTTACTTCTGCTAAGCATTTTCTGTTATTTTAAGAGGCCCTTCGCTGAGAAAGTAGGCGAATATTTTACACCGTTGTGTTTTGCCGTTTTTAAAATAACGTATTGGGTTCTTCATGTTCGTATTTTTATTTTATATCCGTGCAGTGAATGTGTTGCGTTCGGTGCATTTAGTCGCTAATACTAGCTCTGTTGTTCAGCCGCGTTGAAGTTTCGGGAATCGATACTGACTTTTTTTTTTTTGCTTGCGAGTTAACAGTATGTTGGAACCCGTGGGGTGGGGAATTTTTTTTCTTCGGATGCTGTCCATTTCCGCTGCCACTTTTTAATCCCGTCGCTCATCCATCGTCATCCCCTCTGTGCAGGTGAAACACATGTCTGCTGTCGTTGTCCGACAGGACAGGCGTAGCCGTCCATTTGTGACGCTGCAGACAGTCGAACGGCATTACGAGTAGCGGCAACGAAAATTCTCGTTAAATTTATTTGTCGATTTGCAGAACTAATGGGTGTAACGTTTCACGTCATGTACTTCCCCTCGAAGTGTAAGCTGTTATATGCAAGACCCAGTGTCACTAATTTACGCTTATATTTCCTTCATCTCTTTTTCAACCTGTAACTTAGCAAAATATTTGAGAAAATTTGATAATATAATCATAGCTCAGTACCTTAACTTGTTTTAATTTATTTATATATTATATAGTAATGCATAACTAAGCAAAATGGGATAATTATCCCGCGACTTCTATTTACAACTTTTTGTTAAATAATAATACACGAAAATGCATACAGAATCACAACCAGCAGTGCTCTAAAACACATTTCCAGTAAACGTCCCTAGTTATTCAGTTATTGATACAAAAACGAGCAATTTCTGGATGGAAAGTGATGCGCACCCTCTTAAGAGCGCCACCTACATGCGCGTTAGAGGTTCAGAAATAACTGAGACATAAGGACGACCCTGAAGCGAGCATTAAATGCCGCATCGCCCCAACGATCGAAGCACTGAACTAGCGTGCAAGGTTCCCGCCGAACAGTTTTTACTATGGGACATCAAGCGGTGACCAAATGTTGGTTTGTGGAAAGTCTGCAACTAAGTTCAGTGCAGGTCGCAATCTGAGTTTCACATACATCCGGTTAGTACATTTTGAAGTATCGGCAGTCTAAAAAGGCCGTTTTCAACTACGTTGGAGGGCTTAGAAACAATGATTTTAATGAGCATGGCGTCTTAACAATGAGGTTCCGACCTTGTCTGAAGTGTTTTCTTTTCGTACGTTGGCACAATGGGCACACGTGGAATATTTTCGTAGAATAAACGTGTTTACGAACACACTGCAACGCATTGATAGCGTGGGGTAGGCGGCGACCTTAAGAACTTTGCCTGTAAAGCGTTCATCTACAAATATTACATGACAAATCGATGTTGCTGTTTATTTAGTTTTTATTGTGACAATATTCTTCCAGATATTCCACGTATAACAATTAGAGATAATGGTATATCGCGAAAATGTTTTGTTCTATAGGTGATTCGGAATAAAGTGAGCACAAAATTTAACCTTTGAAAAAAAAATCACTAGCCGTTACTGCATATTAGTCAACATTAACAATAGTTGCATTATTGTTTGTATGGTTGGTAGCGAATCATTGCCTGTAGTTCCGTGTATTTTTTAATTTGAAACAACATTAGTGAAAGAACATCATATGCAATCGACCTCTCTGTACATCATATACTTTAAAATATGTATTTATGATTTTATTGACATACCTACTGACTGTAATTTGACTTACTTAGCTTCAGAACAAAGTGATTAAACCTCCCGCTGAACTTCAAAACTGTCGTTGACACATTGCCGCTAGCGCTCGCGCCATACACGTAGTTCAAAATTCCACCGACAGGTGGCATCAGAGTTAAGTTTTCGTCGCTTTGCTCGCTTTGAACTGGAAGCGTGTTGAGTCATTGATAAGGCCCGGTAGTTTTCGCGAAAATATATTTGCCCCACTTTGTTTCAGTGTCTTACGTGTACACCTGCATCTCAACTTTATGATTATTTGCAAGAGTGTTTTTGTGAGGAGTCGTTATTAATTTAACTGCGCCAATCAGTACACGGATAACTGCCACACATCACGTCTGTAATTTGTGGATTTAACCTTCACACGCTGAGTGTTACGGCATTCAATCACTGACCACAAAGCAGAGATGCAGGTGCGCACGTAAGGCAGTGAAACGAAGTGCTGCAAAAATCTTGTCGCGAAAACTACCGGGCCCTAGTCATTGAGTGTGTTTGTCAGTTGTGTAATAAACATGAGTTTCTGATGAACACATCCAAAAGTGTTAGAAGTAACCGTTTATGAAAATCGTTGCTAAATTATGTGCAGTCATAGAGTCGATACACAGAAACCAGTGTTATAGGACGTTAACTCGTAGGTATTTATAACTAAGATTACTGTTAAGTATATTATAGATACAGTGGCCGTTCATTTAATGAGTATTCATTACAACCTTCACTAATTTATAATATACTAACATATAGTGTATTGTATTAAATTTTTCTGCGAATTTCTCACCAACGAAATCATATGTTCGTTTCTTAACGTTCCGTAGTAGAAAGGGCTCGGCTGAAATATTGCACGTTAATTCATTGGTATGTGCATAGTGGCGATGCGACTTTTGACCCTTCGTATTTCATATTTTGTAAGTGGTAATAGTAATAATGATAATTTAAAAAATTATTTGTTAAGGCATAAAAAATCCTTAAGTTACTAAATATAAATTTTTAAACATTTTCTTTTCCCCGAAAATTATCAGTGGTGTAAAATCATTTTAGGATCGTTATGAACGTTTTAGAAACAATTCGAAAAATAAAGTTTATATATACACATATATATACACACATATACATACACATATATGTACATAAAAATTGTGTCAGAAGCATTCGCCGGCTCACGCTCAATAACTCTCCAAAAATTCCAACTCAGTGCGATGAATGGTATAGGAACGCATATTTAACACACACGTGTGTGTGTGCGTGTGTATATATATCGCGCTCTGCAGTTTGGACCGCCTGGTTGTGACGATCGCTCGTTTTCCCGGCGACGATATCACGAACCACGCGCCACATGTCGCGCCCAGGTTTCTGGAATTTTCCCGCTCACCTTCCCAATCCCCGGAACATGTTTCTGACAAAACAAAACGACACAGCCAAAACCGACAGCAAGGGGGTCCAACTTGCCATGGCAGCCAAGTTTCTGTGTTGAAATGCAGGGAAGTCGGCGGTGGTCACCGGGGGTATAGCTTGGACCGGGAATTTTGGCGAAAAGGTTTTCGCAGCAGCTTGTGCCAGTGTTTTGTGCGCACATATGCGTATCTACTTTAGCACCCTAAGTAATAATTAAAGGATGAAGATTGTAATGCTCGCAAGAGGGAATCGTGCCGGACGATGCTGCTGGTCGGCGGGTTTTCTTGGGGAGCTTCCGTTTCCCTCGTCCCTTCATTCCGATGTATCTTCATACTCACCTCATGTCACACCTCACCGACGCTGATGACGTGGCTGTAGAGCGTTGACTAAAATCTCTCTCACTCACTGGTTTGTACTGTACTCAAAAGTTGACGTCTAAGGTTACAAATACCTAATAATTCTTATTTTTTATTCTAGGCAAGGCAATGTTCAGAAGCCTATTATTAGTGGCCGGCAAAATTCGCCGGTCCCCTGACTTATAGGCTAGCCTGCAAGAATACATGTGTTATGATCTGAAGCAGACAACAGATGCTCATTAGCTGCTTGCGGTTAAAATGATACAGTTCTGTATGAGTTACATTTTTATTATTGGTTCAGAGACTTAAAATATGACAAAGGCCAATTTCGAAAGTGACGCAAACTTACAGTTGAAGGAATGCTTTGCTTTTGCCCAAATGAAAACGTGAATTTTTCAGGTCTCTACCTATTATAGTAACATTACAGCGTTGCCACATCCAAGGCCGCGTCCTTCCACTAAAGATGGCTGCAGAAATGGCCGTCGTGGGTGAGGCCTCGAGGCGTTGTCCGTATTCGTCCTTTAGCCAACTCTAACTTTTTTTTTGGCAGTGCCGCGAACTTTCCACAGTCTCGCGATGGGCCTCTTTCCTTCCCCCCTTCCCCCCGCGAGATATTAACACTTTAGTTCTGCGCCGGTGACCCGACGCAAGCGCATTCCTTCCTCCCGTGGCCGCTTTGTGTCGGCAAGTTATGGCGACCGTGCATCAGCCGGACGCCTTTCCGGGGTCGCGACCCCATCTCCCCTGCCTCGTATCCTCTGTCCCGGGCGCACTACCCCCTCCTCGGCCCCAACAAACAACGAGGTAAATTACGAGCTCGCTTTATTACCGCCCCGCGACCCCCCAGCGGGACAATCTTCACGCGGCCTTTCACAAGAAAATTCTGGCGGGTAATTTTTTTTATTCGCCGCCCCACATTATCGTCGACCCTTATTCTCGGCGTTGGAAAGAGTGGACGTGCGGATGGCAAGTGGATGTTATTGTCCCTTGCGTGCCCTCCAACCTATCATTTTGCCGCGCGTTGCATTTTCTCCAACCCTTGGATAAACGTTCTGTATTGTTGGGTGGCGGCGGAATGTAAGCATAAATTCTATTACAATTAGTGTTTCTTAATACGTATCGATATTATGTAACTAATATTAATTAGTGTACAATCATTAAGAACGCAATACGTCTTTTATATGTTGGATCACAATTAGCATTAGCTTACGTAATATGTATTAATAAGTACCTTATATTTAATATGATGTGGTATAAAATCATGTAAATATTAATACGTCTATTATGTGACATACGTATATACTTTAGCGGGGGTGGCTTTTATACACGTAGGTGAAATTTGGGATAAAAATAATTTGTCGCGTATATGGTAGTTCTGAACAAAGGAATTTCACTGCGACATATTCCGAATAATAAATATTCACATGGCATTTAATTAATTTTTACTCCCAGTTGACAACTATGAAATATAAAAATTATATACGAGTTTTGTAAAGTCACTCCACGTATTCAAGACACCGTCTCTTACAGTGTGTATGTATGTGTGCGTGTATGTATGTATGTGTGAATATATACAATGCTTATTTTGTTTGAATCTTTTGTTGAATGACACTGATCCAGAGTTGCGCTATTTCTGCGTTGTACTTTTTTTCCACCTACGAAAACTTATTTACTTTAAACTGTTTTACATGTGTTCTACTCGACAGAGAAGAAAAATGTCAAAATAGGGACTTTGTCGTTCACAACAATGAGCGATTGAAAATCACACTCCTCAGAATTAATCTTGACAACACTAATACTACATATAAATATGAAACTGTAGGAAATTTTTTTTGAAACTTAGCTGTTTAGGTAGTTGGAATATATTTCTTCCAAACTAATTACACAAAAGCAGTGTTGAGGAAAAAAATAACGGCTGATCCCTAAGAAGTCAGCAAGTTGCGGAACACAATTTACTGAGTCGGTTTTTTTATACAACCCTGACATTTCTCAGTATTGTAGGTTAAATAAACTTAGTGAGCAGTACAGTGTCACTGGGGACATTCGTACGCGTACAAATTCAGCAGACGTCCCATGTGGTTGTTAGTAATTTAAATTTCTCTACAAGTAAATGTAATTAGGAAACACTATCTGTTTCTCAGAACCAACATTAGTAACATTCCTTGAACTGCTTAACTCGGTAGACGCAAGTCACCTTTTACAGAAATCGCTTACTGTCATAGTTTCTAAGACGGAATCAGCATTGCATGAACTTATTTGCGAGTATCCTATTTGATCGAATTTGGGCCATTGTAGAATAATTGTGCATAAGTAGTTACGCTGTCGGTATTGCACCTTATCTCATGTTAAATAACATAATTTTTTTAGAAATATTTTAGCACTGTATTGTTTGTAATATATAAGCTGGCATACCAAGTTCGCTGGCTGGCTTAACTTCATTTAAATCTCCGTAGACATTTCATAGTGTAGAATTCGGTAATTCTAGATTCTGCGCTAGCCATAACGTACATTTTGTTGTTTCTTAACCAGTGGAAATTAGCTTTGTATCAAAGAAAACGTTGCTTTAATTTTGATTGTAATTGTTATACAAATTGTGTTGTTATTAAAACATATCAGCAATAGTCTGCGGCATTTTCGTGTGAAGTATTGTTAAGACAAGCTTTATGTTGAAAACAATTATTTTCTTTGCTAGGTAAAAAGGAATATCATAATCTGGCATGGTAGTGTATATTTTTCTCCTGAGTAAATTTCACAGGCCAAACTCTGGCACGGACGGACTCACTATGTTTATCACTCTTGTGTGACGTCGTGAGTAAACCTCAGAATGTGCAAGACGTATTTTGAAAGACAGAAAAGATGGTATTAGAGTGAGACAAGAAGATGTTAGTGTAGTGACTATTGTACGCAGTGTCAACGTAATTTGTCTGGAGACTTTTCCGTAAGAATTCTACAAGCAAGAGAGACAGAGAGAAGGAAGAAATCACGAGACGAAGCTACTAGAAGGGGACCGTCCTTACAAAAGACTATATAAGGCAACTTATAAATAGAAAACATACCCTGCTATCTTCTGCCCTTTGATTCAGCAATGGAATATTATGGATGTTAACTTATTTCCTCTTTGTTTGTTTGCGTGCCTTATCATCTCGTCCCTTCTTCCTTCAGGATGTGTACAAGGCGTCAATCGCAGACAACCATGCTTAGCCGCGATGCATGCGACCGTTTACATTTTAAGTAGCGTCCCTAGTTAATAAATTAGCACCACTTCCGAATGAATTGTTTATTCTAATTTCTCAAAGAATAATTATACCTGCGACTGTAAAACTTTTTTGCAACAAAGGCGAGGGTCGTATCTTTGTTATTAGAGTAGAAGTGTTGATGCTGGAATATCAACAAGTTAACAAAAAAATCGCCATTTCAGCTAAATATTGTAATATAGCTCCATTTGTTTATTGAACATTTTCTTCTACAAAACAAATAGTTAACTTACAGTAGCCTAAATGCATTATGTGATAGTACATATCTGTATTAAACCCTTTAGTGTGTTATTTATTTTTGTGAGAAAACCGACTAATGGCAAAGCGTATTTAATCATTTCCTGCCCCTTTTTTTATTCTACACAGACAGATACTCCTGCCATGGCCAGTGTCCACCCTTGGTTTACTCTCCTCAGTGTGCCTGCTCAGACGAGAACACGCCTTGCTGTCGCTCAAAGTGTACATCGTCCGCTTGCTCATAGGTCTCGGCTATATAGGTACGTTCCATAAACCTTACATAAGGCGTGTATGGCTTACCCTGAGACGCATCCTATGGCCGCTCGGCTTAGATACTAACACGCGCGCCAGAGGGCCTACAGAACTGTGCAGGGGCTCACGATGGTGTGGTGGGATTTGGGGACTCGCCATAAAAAAAAGAGGGGTGTCACGTCGTATATCCTGCTGAACAGAGGACTAGGAGATCATATGTATTGTTTTTTGTTACAATATACTGCCTCTGGTTGTCATAACTGCGCCTTCGTCATATTGGACTTAACCTCCACGACACCCCCGCACTGAATTTAGCCAATCACCGCTCGACGCAACAACACTGTAAAGCAAGATTTCATTACCACAGACAAAACATCCCCGAATGAATGTTTTACATTCCTGTAAATAAAATTATTTTACTGTTCAGCACAAACTGAGATTGTACGAATTAGATGTGCAGTGCAAAACAGTTCGGAAGTACAATTCATATCATAACGAAGACATTAAGTTTCTGGAGAAAAGTCGGTGGGAATAGAACTATACGGGTAAACAGCCTACGAGAAAAAAGCAGGGAGGTTTACAAACAAGCGCGTATCTGTAAAGTACTGCTATAAATTTGTCGACGACGCACTCAAAGAGCCAAGAACCAAGAGAAAACCCATAACCATTTGCGACAACGGGAACTACGCCTGTTCTGCCGCTGTTAGAAAGCCTCTTGAAAACTTGGCTGACCTCTCTGTTGACAGCCCTCCTCTATCACCACTGACAAAAAGTTTTACCACTTAGCAGTACAGAGTTGCCAGATTCTCACAGACGAATTCCTACAGCTTTCGGAAGCCCATTTGTATGTTTAAGGAAGCGACTAGTTAAGAATATTCTTTAGCCTTATCAGTCACGTATTTAAAATGACTATTGGGAAGAACCTGAGGGTGCGGAGATCATAGCGTATGCTGACAACTATGCCGCTTAATGGTGAAACCTTGAAGTAGAGTTACAAGGGGTTTAGGCTAATAATTAAGCTCAACAACTGCTGCTTACGAGTGTAGTTGGCCAGCAAGTCGGCTTTCTAGTCGACCTGTAGGTGCCCCAACTGACGGTCCGATGAATGACTACCTCGGTGGTCCTGCCAACTCGTTATAGTTGTCAGCTTGCACTCAAAAGCGGAAATGGCCTTCAACGTGTTTTCAAAACGCCACTCCGAGTCTTAAGTTCCACCTGCTGTTTGAGCGTTGCAGGGTTTTCCGTAACAATATCACCATAATATATTTGATAATTGACTGATTCTTGCAATACTGGTGAACGACGGTCTGAACCATTGATATTCGACATATGTGCCATTACGACAGGATGTTCAAAATCGCAGGTAAACTCACAATTAAACAGAACCAATGCCGAATAAAAACAAGTAAAATGCGAAAACAACTCTTCAGCGTGGGCTACTGTAAAAATGCGTGGTCTCTTTCGATAAACATTTGCAAAAAAATACGAAATCATTGTTGTCTGGGATTTTCTCTTTTTCTGAACTAACTTTTAAAATACATCCGAATTTCAATAAACAATTTCACGGATTATTTATACATCACACAAATTTAACATTAATTTTGTCCTTCCATTTCACTCTCTACTTAGAAGGAACCAACAGCTAGAGCTGCGTGATGGGGTGTAATGGATCGAATTAACGCGAATGTCGCTATTTACAACGATTTACGTTTGAAATCCGAATCAGTAGTTACAACCAGTGAAATATTGATCCCTGAAATTCCAGTTAACAATCATTTTCTGACTATTGATCCTGTATAATTCACTGAAAGTTATTTAACAGGCTGGTGAAATCACTAAGAATATATGTAAATCACGTCTAAATCAGTATCATGTAGTCACTAAAACAATCAGCACGGTTTCGCCAACTTCAGTTGCTCATTTTTATCGAAGTGGTTCATTTCTCACTTATTAACACTTAGAGTGTGCAAGAAACGGGTAGCCTTAGTGTAAACAAGTTTTGTTTGTGTGAAGTGAAGAGATTTTTTCACCTTTTCAGATGTTCCCAAGAGGTCATGCGTCGTGCAGGACTTCAGCCGACGTAGGCCTACGTTTATGTGCAAACTACTCAACGCGCGTAAACGAAGTCTGCTGAGGAATACCACACAAATATCATTACAAGTGTGTGTGACCATTTCACGTCCCTCGACGATCTTTAAAGATTATTTTCTCTTTGCTGGAATTGGCAAAAATGGGTGTTTCTACGGTCCTGTTTAGGTATTAAATTCATAGTGTCAAATCTTAAAATAGGTGTGAGTATGAAATACACGTTTATCTCTTTGATATTGCTTTATAAGACGATAGGTTCACCACTGAAAGTCTCACAGAGGCAGGTTTTCGGCGAGAAGACATCACGCCTGTTCAGCTACTTGTCTCTAGAGGCCAAGGAGAGGCGTGAAGCGTGTGCTGTCTCGTCCTTACCGAATCCGCTCTTCCATGCCACGAACACGCAAAAAAAAAAAAACGTCCACGCTGGCGACCACAGCGACGTTTTTAGCGAGAGGGGGAAAAGAGGGGTGGATGATACAAGGTGGGAGGTGCGTGTGGAGAAACGTCGAATTGAAGGAGCGGGGAACACAGGAGATCCCCGAGAAGACTCGCCGACCATCGACATCGCAAGTCACGATTCCAACATGCGAAACCTCGGTTCGATACACGGCTTTTTCCATACTTTATTTTAAGCAAAACATATCGTATACACGCAGGTTCCTGTCTAATTGCAAATCGGTGATTGTACAGCTAGCTACCTCTGGTTTAGTTTACAGATGAGGACATTTTACACTGGATGGCATAAAAATCTGCAAAATTTATGTACGCTTGATAAGTGTGATTTTCTCCGACTGTTATTGCTCGAATACACGCAGTACGGTCAGATAACTCATTAGTGTTATATTATTATTTAATGTATAAAACCAGCTAAGGAGCAAGTAGAACCATTAGTTAGCACTAGTATTCTCGGTCTTCAGGTTCGTACTTTCCCAAAACTTTTTCATCCTTTCACTATGGACCTGTAGTCTATGCGTTTTTGAGTTTTTGGTTTTTGGACTCTTAGGTTTAAACGTATGGGTGTTTATCTTTCATCTATATGTAGTTCCTGTATTTGCCAGTGGGTCAGTGTTGACTTCGGTGAGATCCTTTTGTGAGTCTACTAAACCAGCGTACTTTGTATTTTGTCAGTTTATATTAATAACGACAAAGATTTTCTTTGCCAATCGCGAGTCATCCATTCTTGTTACCCACACTCTAAAAAATAGTTTGTAAATTTACTAGACGTGCGTATAGGATTGCTAAGATAGTAAGTATGGTAGAATAGTTTCCCAGACATCCATGGTAGCACTCCTAAACCTTTTTATAAAACAGTCAAATGTATACTGAAGTTACCAGACTTGTATTGTAACAACTGTAAAAGTTTGTATATTTACAAGACGGAAGTATGGTAACTGTCCCATACTGCGTCTGGGATAATAACTTCCTAGAAATTTTAGGAAGTTTTTTTACAGTGCAGCTAAAACCACCCATGACTTTAGCATGATGGAAACACAAGCAACAGAGCAGAGAATTTTATTTCGTTCACGTTTCAAATGTTTCGAACTGCCCAGAAAATTCTGGGAATAGGACCAACATGTATATTTTTGCTCCAAACGACGTAAGGAGTAAATACTGCGTGTGACTGCAACCTCTTCATGAATCATACTGTGTATGAAGTATGGCTGATATTATCCGAGAAGCAGGCAGGCATTTCTGCGAGGCGGTCTTGGCTTGCACCCAGTGCGATAGTCGCCACGCGGGATTACGGCGGTCAAGATACACAGCTGGAAACAAGTCGTTGCGGGATTACCACACCCCGGCGCCGGGATTACAAATGAGTTACAGTTACAGGCACCGCAGCGGAGTTTTCGACGACGTCGGGGATGTGATTCAGCGCGGATCGGCTCCCGCGCAGACCAATAAGCGCGGCGACAAATCAAATTAACAGCGTTTCGAAAAGACCTCCCGCGGAAAAAAGGACAATTCCGAAGATTTACGATCATTACTACAAACAACAGGCACCGAATATCACAAATTTTGATATTTTTTAAGAACCCCTTTTCTTTTTGTATACTCCTTCACACAAGTCGCGCCAATCCCTCCCCCTTCCCATTCCCACAAAGTAACTTTCCACCCCTCTTTCCCAAACATTCGTATTTCATAAAATAACACGTGGCTCAATTCTTTTTAATATTGTAATATTTATAAAAAAAATCTAGTCAAAACAGTGTGGTATTCACCAATCTTGTCTCATTTGACACGCAGTTTAATTTGATTTTAAGTAGGTATAAATCCGGCACGTTCTTTAAACAAGTAAATATTCCCCCTCCCCCCGGGCCAACAATTTATATTAAGGGCACGTTTTACAACAATTTTCGTCACTCTGTTTTTATTTTTTATTTGCATCAGATAAATTTGTTTTATTTAAGACACAAAATGTGACTAAATTTTGCCCTAATGAAATTTTTTATCTCATAGTTTTCGCGTAATGGCTCGTTAAAGCCAAAATTTGCATGTTTCTGTACACTAAAACCACCTGACATACCAAAATGAAAAAATTCACAGTGGATAAAACGTCGTAAACTACAATTTCATGTACATAAAAACAAAGAATTAAAACCTTTTGAATTTAAATAAATACACTGTTATTTAAATTAAAAATTTAAAAAATTCAATATTTTTGTAATACAAAACATTTTATTTTGTGATTTAACATAACTGAACTTGTAGCCTACAACATTGTTATTCACTATGATTTTTTTTTTTTTTTTTTCAGTTTGGTAAGTGAGTTGGTTTTAGTGTCGTCCTTAAAAAAACGGAAACATGCAAATATTTACTTTAACGAGCCGTTACGCAAAAATCATGCGAGATAAAAACATTGTACAATTTAGACACATTTTGTGTCTAAAGTAACAAAAAAAAATCTGGTACAAATATAAAAATAAAAACACTGTGATTAAAATTGCTGTACATCACGCCCTTAATGCAGGATATATAAAAATGCACCATTTTCGCGCGAAACCTAACCGCGAAGAAGCATTCTGGACAGTTTCTGGATCTAACCTTTCTAATTGTGATAGATGAAAATTAGTTTTTACTAGGCACTGTTGCGCTGACGAGACATAAAGCCCACATACTTTACTTTACAAAGCACTACGTTTTGCTCCTCAGATACCGATGGTCCCACCACATTATACACAACTTTGAATTAAACTATGGAAAATTTTTTTTTTTTCTGATTTATTTGTATACGCCCTTTTTATTTCCATCAGTTCAAATATACTGTGTCTGGGAATTCAGGTACTGGTTTTCCGAGTGCTCTGTGTATATCAGTTACACTTCTCCTTGAATAATACGAGTTTATAAAATTAGTTTTTCGTAACTACAACGGAAGCCTACCATTCCAGTGACAGTTTGTCTATTTATGAACACTGATAATTTGTTGCATTTTGGATATATTTGATGCTATATTTTCTGTATTGCACGCATAGGTAGTAAAAATTTAACTTTTATGTACATAATCGCAGATAAACAGGAACCTACTTGTGTGTATGGTCCAGAATATGTCATACAGAAACTTGGCAACGTAGCGTTGCAATGGGAGAGTTTACGTTCAGAAATATTTTTCGACAGTTTGCAGTGTTCACTAGTACATATCTGGAACGTATCGTATGATTTTTTATGTATTGTATTCTCAGTGATTACTTATGCGTATGAAATTTTTTCTGTAGCATATACTTTATTCTGAGCCATACAGTACATGTAATGCGGGAATATACATTATGGAATATTATGGAGAGGCGTGTATAAAACAGCGACCATCACCTAATGACTATTCTTGAGATTCTAAGAAATTGGAGTTAATTTGTATTTCTTATTTTTTGTTGGGGGTCGCGGTGGCCGAATTGCCAGACCATTCGCCTCCCACTAAAGCTATCTGGGTTCGCACGTGGGAATCGTGTCGGACGATGCCGTTGGTCGGCGGGTTTTCTCGGGGATCTCCCGTCCCCCCCCCCCAATTTCATTCCAGCGCTAAAGACCTCGATGTTGAGCGCTGGCCAAAATCTCTCACTTATTTTTTGTTCTGACAGTTTGTATAAAATCTGTACATTAACACAAAAAACTTTACTTTTGTTGTTACGGGCACTCAAGCAACATTTGAACATAAATATTATCAACTTAATTACCACTTTTTAAACGTAGGTCTAAGAGTTTTTGTAAACTTTCGTAAGGATGGTATTCTGTGGAACGTATTAGCCAAGAAGGTTTGCAGCCGCGTCTCCTTACTTAATTTGTTAAAGGTGGTTAACTTAAATGCACATTTCGAGAAATACCGTAGGCATATTTGGTTAGTTTTGTACTAGTACTTTTTTATCGTACTTTGACCAGGGTAGATAGTTAAAATAAATGTTAAGGTTTTAATCCAATCTCTTGACTTCCCTCGTATTTATCTGTATTGCGAGTTTTGAAAGATTTTTGCGTCGGTTTACCAAATTTGTACGTCAGTCGCAATATTCCTGTGTTGATCAGGTTCTTTCTTTTTTCCTACGCTCTTTTCTCTTGTCAGTATCTGAAGCCAATTGAACAATTTTTTGTTCGACCTTGTCACTTTACGCACTTGAATTTTCAAGAATCGGAAAAGGTCGTAAAATTTTTTAAGGAGTCACTTTACTCAATTACATCCAGTTGAATAATTTTGGCACCTCGTCAATGTAGACTGACGTAATGTCAAAAAACGAGCTGAGGAATTTTTATCCGTGACGTTTAGGAATCTTTCTACGAGTTCCCATAACGTCGAAGATGATTTCGTTGCAGATTTTTTCTTGAATTGATGGTCGCTCTTAATATTCCGCTTCTTGAGACGAAAACTTGACAAAGAGAGAGAGGGGAGTGGATTGAAATCTGGGTCGGAGGACAGATCTCCGATAATCAGTTCAAGACGATTGTCATAGGGAACAGAAGAACTCTCGGTCTCGTTCTTGGATTCTGTCCGTGCTACGTTATTACATTGTCCGCGTCAAGAAATAAATTACCATGATATGAATTTCGAAACCGGTCTACCTGTTATGTGCGTATGTATATATGTGTGCGTAGATTTACTTATGTTCAAGTGGTTTGACAAACCGAGTATTTTTCAAAGCCCTGCTTAAATTTCTAACTTCATCCAGTGTAGGGACTGCGGTGGCCGAATGGTCAGACCATTCGCCTCCCACCAAGGCAATCCGGGTTCGATTCCCTGCGGGGTCGGTCCCTGGATATTCTTATCTTTGGACGGCCTTACATTTAGGGTGCGGATGAAGTACTCGTGTTTCGATCTTCTTGGATCTCTTCAGGTAAGGGCAGGTTGCAGATTTCAGCAACCACCTTACGACACGATTTACAGATTTTCGTAAACTTAGAGGTTGGCGTGAAAGGTACAAGAAAATTGACACTTTTGATTACATACCGCCGCGAAACACAGTTTAACCGCAGTATCATATTTCACGTACATACTATAGGTGATTCGGGATAGCTTGAGTACTTAAAAAAATGTTATTATTTTTGTCTTTAGTATAATTTTTAGTTTTCTTCAACTTCCATACACAAACGTAGTACCCTAAGTAACAATCAAAATGTACATATTGTAACGAACTCTATGTTAACATCTTGAGCTACAATAAATAATATTTTTAAATTATTATTCTAGACACTCATTTATATAGTAGAAGCAAACATAAATAGCCGACGTTAATTATTTCAGCGAATATCTTTTATGTGTGTGAGTGTAGGGCTACATGTATGTATTATACATTGGTGCATAAATCCGTAGCTTTTGTTTTTGGCGGCAAACGAAAAAACAGTGCAGTATTAGCGTTCTTCATTCATCATGTAGAGTGACTATGCTGCTGTAGTGAATACATATTCTGTTGTCCAGGTCTGATACACAAAATGAAAAATCGAGTGTCGTATTGCGTTTTAAGAATTATTTATCAACCCGGTATGTGAATATACGTTTTGTACGCACGCACGATTTTCGGAAGCTCTTTGTCAAATAGTTTTCTCCGTACAGTGGTCAACATGCTTGTTTCACAAATGTAACTGAAAACCACAGGAACTCTTTGAAGTACATGAATTAAATATTTAAAAAATGGGCTGTTTGTTACGTATAAATCGGCGTTGACGAAGTTATTTTATTTTTAAAACAGAAAATTTTACGGCCGCTGTAACTTGACTGAGGAACATTCGGTGATTGGTGTGACGTCACTATAGTCACACATCGATGGCGCGCACCAGAACGTTGGACAGGCGCACAAAACGAAGCGCAACAGTGAAAGAGTAATCAGGTTTGCTTCGGCGAGGAGATAGCGCTAGTTCTATGGTTATTAATTACCTAAAGTCTTACTTTTATAAAGCCTAAAATATTATATGTAGAATTACTTAAGCGAAAATATGTGTTGTTTCGGTCAGCCGCGATTATCGAGCCGTGCGTTCATCATAAGTTAAAAAAATTGATTTTGTTGTAAGGTTTTTGAAGTACGTATTAATGTTGTCTGAGTTTACGATTGCTAACTTTATAATAAAAAAATATGTGGCGATTGTATTACACAGATCAAAGAACAGAAAAATTGCAGTGAGGCTGAGGGCTGTGAGTATATTGTTTTGACCCGAGCCATGATTGTTTTCTGTGATAAATTAACTACAATATATGTAGAAATGAAACGTACTGTTGCCTGGATTTGTAAACAATTTTTATGATTCAAAACTATATTTCTACGTTACAGACGTTGCAGAAAACTTTATTTGTTT
The DNA here is from genome assembly GCA_003012365.1 of Medauroidea extradentata. Classification (NCBI taxonomy): domain Eukaryota; kingdom Metazoa; phylum Arthropoda; class Insecta; order Phasmatodea; family Phasmatidae; genus Medauroidea; species Medauroidea extradentata. Next base: position 28,170 of record PNEQ01055589.1, read on the forward strand.
CTGCTACAGCCTACTATTTTCTGCCCATGTCTTTGCGAAATATTAATTTACTGTTATCACAGTATTTTACAGAAATAGGCGTGGGCAATGAATTAATTTTTATCCGTGTTCGAAATTAAGCGGATGGAATTTTTTTATGTTTTTTGGTAGGCTACACTACTTACATTATATGTTGTATTACTGTGATATTACCTTCAGAAAATATCTTTACTTCTCATTAAAGTAAGGAAAAAATATTTGTGACGTAAATATTGATCTATTATTTACTGTTTGAAAATATTGTTTCCTTTTTTTCTCTTCAATCTGTAATATGTCTTTAATGAAACTACTTTTAACGCATGGGAAGAATTTTTGTTTGTAATTCTAGTAGATTGTTCCACTCAACACGGAAATTATATCGTGCTCATGAACAACGAATCCATTTTGTGACATACCTGCTCAGATTACGTGGAGGGAAATTATTTGCGCGTTTTAAAAACATATTTAGTTACGAAAATGAGACTTTTTTTATAACGATGACAGAATATCACGCCTACTCTTAAAACAGCGTCCATGTTATAAATACCTATTGTAGCCCTCCAAAAACGCACAAAAACTGAGTGTTTTTGGAATGCTATATCACAGAATGTAATACATGGATAAAAATAAACAACGGTAGAGTCGTACATAAGAATTCGCTACAAAGTCGCATTGATAGGATAACCGCTTGAAGTGTAATTTTTACATCAGTAGATGACGGAAAGTGTGTCTGCCGGTTCCATTACCTTGTGCACAATGACGTCGGAACATGTAGGCTATTGCTCAAGTCAGTGTTGCCCTTATCGCTTCTTTGTTTCCAGCTAAAATGCTCTAGGTTTAGAATTGCTAAATAGGTTGCGGTGTACTTAAAATTACGCCGTACCGCACTGTACTTACGCCCTTCCTGCGATCCTCAGACATCTGACTTATTTTGCTACTACTGTTCTGACCAGCATATTATGGGCGCAGGTTAAAATCCCTTGCAGTCCGAACATAATTGTACGTTTACATGACGTAACATACATAGAATAATACCTGGACGTGGAGTGCAAGAGGGGACTATCTCCGAACAGTGTTGCAACATTGTACAAGTAAAATGTCGACATGCATCATTTTGCTACTTACACGTTCGTCTCCAATTTAGCGCAGGATTTGCGTTGTGAACTTATTATGCTGTGTTTTCTGGACAACCTGTATGTGTTTAGCAATCTATTACTTCTGACACTTTGTATTTCGTCCAAATTTGCATCACCACTGCAGTATGCAGATGTAGCGGCCAAGTCAGTACCTATGTAACTAAGTGATATTCAAAGTACACAGGAGCGTTTTGGCGGGTGTTTTAAATGTAACACTTTCGTTTGTTCAAAACTTACGTTCGAAACTTTTATTTAAATGTGGCCACTTGTAAACACGTTTATTACATGCAATATATTTAAAACGCAAGTGTCATCAAACATTTATTTACTGTAATACAAAATCGCTGTATATTTGTGCCCGATAAAGTATTTTTATAATATTTAAGTGTGCTCTGTGGTGTCCGTAACTTCGTCTGCAGAACAATACGGCGCGGCCATGCTTGTAGGATATGTTGCATAGCTATAAAAAGGAATATTTGGTGAGTTCAGTAACCTGCATGTTGTATTCTACTGTCCTGTCATGCATCCTCAAGCCCTGTACATTCGTTCATTATTCGCCATTCCACTGAGCTGCAGCTGATGGACAAAGTGTCAGAAGGACAGTGGATTCTAACATGCATGTAACTGAATTCGCGAAATATTCCTTTCCCTAAACTTAGCACGTAGAATCGTAAAAGTAAATTCTGCGCCGTGCGCCTACATCTATGCAACCTGAACGTATCTGGCAGTCTCCCGGCATTGTAGGCCACAACTTTACAAACATGTGTAACTTAAGAGTTAGTTGGACCTTAGTTTTTTTTTTTTTTCCGTTTGAAGCAAGAAAACGGGGAAGGCGATAAGTCGACTCCAATGCGTGCTTTCAACACCGTTTCGTCTCCAAGCGCAGAGTAGGCCTAATAAACTAACGTACAGTGTTTTTCAATACGACTTTAAGCGTGACCCTGTTATTTTATTTCTGGAAAGTATGAGGTAATATCCAACGCAGGTCGCCATTATTTTGTTTTACAAATACGGTTGGTAGTTTTCCACATACAGCAATTAAAAAAAGCCATTTTTACCACTTTAGATAAGCTTGGTAATTACGTTTTTAATAAGCTAACGGTATTTTTAAAACGCCAGAGACATAGTTTTAAGTGTGTCTTCTTTTCGTAGACATACATATTGAAAACACGTTTTAATAGTTATACGTGAAAAAAAAACTTTGCGTACCACGCTACATCACATCTCATGCGACAGGTTCAACCTGATCTTAATTAACAATGTCCTACCTGGTATACGTGACTATGATTATTTATATTATAGTTGTCCAAATTAATATGTCTTTTGAATTTTGGCCCGGAGTTCCCGAACATCATATACGTGCGCGTGGTTATTAACGGTAAAGTGAACCACACAACGGTGGAATGGTTGCTGTAGTTAGGGTGCTTCTGAGTGTTAAGTAGCCTCGTATCCGTGCCTAAGTGTCGTAGAAGGCCTTCCCAGCTATCGTCCGTGGCTTACAATACCCCATTAACAAACTGGGTAATGGAAGGCAAGACAAGTTGGGAGTTTCCTGGCCGTAGAACGTACGATGCCTACATTCGCCGCAAACCTAAAATCGTCCGGCGTAAAACTGTTGGGCCTGAAAGTTGTTGACCTGATGCCCTGCCTAAAATCGTACTACCTAAAAATAATTCTGCCTAAAATCGTTTGGCAAAAAATCGTAGGGCCTACAACTTAAAATTATTTAACGTAAAATATTATTTTCGAAAATCGCTCAGCCAATTTTTTTTTATGTTGCTTTTAGTGGGTAGCGTAAATTTATTCGACAGTTAGTAATATGTTTTAATCGTTCACTATTGACAAACTACTGAATTTGTATGCATTAACAGTTGGTGGGCCTGGCGCGTGAGGCGTGCTGTAGCGGGTACAGAAAGTATTTTTTATTGTATATAACTACTAGAAATGTTTCCAATGTGTTTATCTACGAAAAGAAGACACTCTCCAAACGGTGTCCCTATAATTTTAAAAATGTCGTCCGCTAATTAAAAACATGATTTCCAAGCTTCTCAAAAGTACTAAAAATGACTGTTAACACGTTGCTGTAGCTGAGAAAATATCAACCGTGATCGCAAAACTAAAGCATATAAACCTGCGCTGGACTTTAACACGTACTTTCCACAAATAAAATAATAACTTAGGGTCATCGCTTTAAGTCCCGTTGAAAAACTGTTTCTACGAAAACACTGCAAGCTAGTTTAGTTCTCCGCGCCTAGAGGCGATGAGGTGTTTGACGGTCGTGTTATGTTCGACTTACAGCCATCACCGATTCCGTGCCTCTAACGTAAAGAAAAGCTAGCGTCCACTCACTCTTCTAAGCATATTTGTATGTGGTTTACTTAAAATAATAATTTTTACCACTCAGATTCAGTTACCGCGAGCTCAAATAAAGATGCATGTCACTACGAAACAAAATGCAACACATGATACAAAGCAACCAACCACCATCGCATTTATTGTAGTGAGCTGATTTTATTGTTTTGTCTGTCATATTTTGTGCTCATTTACCAAGTGATTCCTCAATCCTACACCGTTTCTCATCCCCAAGATATCGTGACCTGCTATCGGCTGATTAAGGCTTAGTAACTGATGTCTGATGATGGGATTTTGTAACAGTGAAAACTACATAGACTGACGATAAAAATGTCAGGTCTGATGAAAATTTTTCGGTTGTATTGTGACCAACATTATTTTTCACACTTGACCAGAATCTCAAGACAAATACTCACCTCAGAGATGCATCGTTTATCATGTAAGAGTCGTGTTTACGAAGGAAATTGTGTTCTTATGACACCTTTTTTTCTGACGACCACGACAAGCCGAAAATTTCGGATAATATTCTGTGTACACGTCGATTGAAATGTTGATATTTAATCATCTTGACGTTTGAGAAGTTTTTTAGTTGTTTCTCTCCTTCCTTATCTAATTTACTAATTTTTAACTGCCTGATCACGTGTGCGAGTCGAGTTATTTTGTGTTGAGTATACAGAACGTCACGTCAGTATTTAAATAAATTACGTTATTTTGTGTTGTGACACACGGTTTTAAAAATTAATAATCTGTCTAGTATCGATATTTAACTGTGTAAGTACATTTAGTTTCGAAAATGAATGACATTTTTACATTTAAACTATTCATAATTAGAATTCTAATGTTGCAAAAATTTGTTGTATGTTATTTTCTGATTGAATAGTTTCTGTAAGTAAATCAGATATGTTCGAATTATGTAGTTTCCCTTCAATTTACGGTTGTTTTTTTACTATTGAAATGGTGTAGTTAAGAATGTTTTAATCAACAATTATAGCTCTACTACGTAAAACTCGGAAGGAGTTATTTTTAATTAAAATTTAAAACAAATATTTTCCCTTAATTTTTTACTGTCACACATTTTTTTTTAAATTAATTATATAATTGTAAAGAGTTCGCGTAGAAATTATGATTTTCTTGGTCCAACAAAAGACGGTAATGTATGACTTTTCTGCTCGTGGTACAGAGAACTACACATTGTTATTCAGCAAGCGGCGGACGGGAGAAGGCAACCAACAATGAGAAAGGGGTGAAATAATGAATAAGGTTGATGCTGAGTCGAATACTAACTTGTGCTTAAACAAAGGGGGTCTGCTGTTATACGAACCTTTGAGGTAATGAACACGCAGGCGCCTTACATATTCGACCGTTAATATGTTAATTGTATCGCAGTGTAATTTAGAACGGATGGATGTAGTTACAGAAGTTTGTTTCAGTGGTCCTGGCTGGCAGGTGAATAAAATATTTTGTTCATGTATGCTAGAAAACATGATGTAAAGAAAAAAAGTTGGCTGGTTTGTGGCGGTCTGTGGAGAAATAGTTAACTTAAACGTGGGTAGGTAACATTTAGAGCTTACACTACATTGCTACGCCTTGTTATTTCTGCACCAAGTTGCATTAAAACTATAATTGTTGTGGTGCAAAATACCCCTGCTTTATTCACTATAATGCAGAAGTAATCACCGCATTCCGACACTTGTCTTTCGTCTCCGTCACTTTATTTTTTTAAATTCAGACTTCAATTTTTTTCGTAGGTTTAAGTTAACGTATACGTTCATATCAAGGATCAAACTGTGGCACTTCGTAACTGACATTTGCTTTTGGAATGTTGACATTTTTATTTTAAAAAAATGTGAGGAATATAGTAACGTTTGACTTATAATGGACCCCTTGCATGAAATTTTAAATACTTAGAAATGTATGCCATATTAAAACAATAAAGAAATATGAAGATACCAAAAAGAATTTTTCTTCTGAACACTATAGTTTAGGAATGGGAAACATGCAAAGTTCGGGGAAGCAGCAGCCGACCGATGACATATTTTGATTGGTCCACGTCACAAGCCATACGGCCAGCACTGGTCATATAAATGCTTAAGTTAGGATGGCAATCAATGGGTATAATGTAGCGTATTTGTTACGGTATTTGGGTACTATCTTTAAGGATCCGGGCTCAAAACCCACGTATTTCATGTATTTTTTTATATAATACTATTAGATAGTTTTACAAGTGTCTGATAGAAAAATGTTTTATTAATTTTTTTAAATCATCTATTTTCCATTTTCGCAACCGTATTAATACGATGTCTGAAAGGGCATATTTGCGCGGAAGAAACAGCGATTCAAATTGAATGTGAAATTCAAAAGCGGTTTTTTATGTAATGTAGTAGGTTAGTGTACCTACATTAGAATAATAGATCGTATATGGTTAAACTTGCATTTAGACTAAATGTGTTTATTTTGTGCGTGTTCAATCACTCGTTACTTCACATATACATAATGAACACGTCATTAGTGGTAAATAGTACTGCAGTAGGCTTACGTTATACTGATAAACAACATAAATAACAATTTTTTGTGGTACGCTAAAACAAAACCACGCAATAGCCCAGAAGTATTCTTTGCTGTATAAATTTATGTATTGCATAGGAACCTAACATCCGAAATGAAATACAAAATACTATTGATTATACAATATATTAAATTTGGATAAAGAATCGACGGTTCCACGCAAAATCTGAGAAACAATTTTATACTAACCCGAAAGATTATTGAACTCACTTAAGTTTTCCAATGTCAGCCAGGAGAGTAACCATTGCACCCTCGTGGCCGACACTTGGTGTGGTTCTATAGTAAAGTAAATATATGGGTATTAAATAATTAAATATAGTAATGGTTTGCGCCAGTAAACAGGTTTATTTAATTGCATATCACAGTGCCCGGATATTGCTATGATATTGTGTGATATAACAATGTGCGTAACACTAAACATTCATAAAACCTCCGACTCGAATACATTTGAAATATAACATTTGTTACATTTAATGATTAACTACATACGTATCACCAAACGAACCACCGTAACAGACTTAAAATTCGTTTTTTATTGATCAAGCGTAGTCTGGCATTCCGCCGGAGTGCGACAGCAGTCAGCTAGCTTGCCAAGGCTCGATGTGTACTATGGCTTGTGACGTCACTTCACGTTTCCGCGGGCGTTTTAAAAGCGCGAACTTTAAGTAGCTGTAGTTACCTCAAATCGACTTCAAAATTAAAAATATCAGCACGCATCAATTTCTTTTTACATGTACGTAGTGTTGATGTTCTCATTGAAATTCACTTGAAGGGTCATTACTTAAGAGTCTTCGGAAAATATTCTGTGATTTATTCTGGACAGTGTAAGTTGAACCAATAATTTGATATTTATCGTACACGTTTTTTTTTTTTTGTTATTAGATTCTACGATATGACATTGTGCGTACAGATACAAACATCCAGCAAAAATTAGACGTTTTATTAAAAAAGTTTTTGAAACTTGCTATAAACGTTGTATGTTTACAATATATTCTAGGTGCCAGTCACCGGATTTTCGCATGTGGGAATCGATTCGGTCGATGCCGTTGGTGAGTGGGTTTTCTCGGGGATCTCCCGTGCCCCCGCCCCTTCATTCCGGCGCTGCTCCATACTCACATAATGTCACCTCTCACCAGCGCTAAAGACCTGTATGTTAAGCGCTGACCAAAATCTCTCTTTCACAATATATTCTAACATTAAACATAAATTAACTGTACTTTGTTTATTCAAACCTAATATTAGCTCTATAAATGTTTTTGTAACGTAATTTAAGAGTTTCTCTGATTTTTTTGAGTTGTTACAATAATCCTTTTTGCTATAGGCCGAATATATTTTTGTGATGTGTAATTACGTACACATAAAAAAAAGTCTCTTTTCTGAACTGATATTGATGTAACGAAATTTTGAACAGGCTTACTTCAGTTTGTGTAAAATTCGATGACATTCCCATGTAAACAACACTGAAATCGACGTCCCATTCCAAAGTTAATTGTTACCGTCAGTAACCAAACCCTGGGTTCAGCATGTTTGACCATTCTGTACATGCACACACGCATGCACAGCGCCTGCGTCATTCAGGTGCTGTATAAACGATTGCCGGTTGTTTGTACTGAGCGTTTGAAAAGAAGTACGTGCGGGCACAAACAGTTCTATTGACGGGGTTCGGCCAGGGTAGGTTAGCGCATCGCTTGGGCGGAACTGTCTGATCTCGCTTAGTATTCCTCGTGTTTAGCTCACGCCTTCCTCGTGTCGACCGTTTTCCACAGGTGAGGCCGCCGTGTTCAACCACCCCCACCCCCTTGCCCCCTTCAACACATACCCTTCCCACCTTCCCACGCCCCGTCGATGCCCCGTGTCGGTCCCGGCCTAGCTGACGCTGCCCTGCCCTCGATATTGGCCTCGACCTTTGACCTTACTTATCTCTCTCTCTCTCTTTCTCTCTGGAACTCTCGGCCTTATGCCGACCCGTCTGGAAGCTGCCGGCGGCGGGGTTGAGCGTTGAACCTTTTTTTTTCTAGAGTTGCTTTTTATTAAACTCTTTTTATGTACGGTCGTCGTTTATCAACTAACTCATGCCGGTACGTGGGCAAAAAATTATTTTTATCTCGAATTGAAATTGAATTCATTATTTTATTCTTTTCCCCTTTTGGAATTTGTTTTTATACGACCAGAAAACATGAAAATCCTATGAAGTGTCTTTGTTAGAAGCTACGAATCGTGGGCTGTAAAACGCTTTATAAAAATTCTTTGCTTTCGGAGATGAATATAATCCTTGCATAAAATGTTGACGTTTTAAGCTGGTCATGTGCGTGGACATTAAATGTTAAGTTTTGATGTCTTCGGAAGTAAGGCCCAATATATTAGCCATCATGTGTTTATGTTATTCTTATTTACAATTTATTCTGCTAGTGTCTGGGATACGGTACCGCCATTATTTCCTTCTTTTCTTCGGCCTTGTTTAAACTTATAATTTAGATGCACATGATTAGGTCACCAAAATGATAACGTATTTGGTAGTTCAGTGATGGTTAGAGATGGGAAAATTTCGTGAATTCAATGACCTGCGTGTTAGAATCAAATATCGTATGTCTCCTGAAGCCCCGACTATTCGTTCATTGTTTGCTGTTCCACTGAAGCAGCTAGTGGACATATGGTCGGGACTTGAGTATGCATAGGACACTACATTCTAACATGCAGGTAATTGAATTAGTGAAATTTTCCTATCTCTAGTGATGATGTATTTGACGAAGCTCGCTAAATACGCTTCACACAAACGGTACAATAAAAACGTATCAAATTAGCCTACGTATAAACTATCCAATTGGAACGCTGTCTGGAAATTTTCTGATGGCAATGTTGTGTGTTGTCGAAAGTGGACAACGTTTGACGGAAGCGAACTGTGGACTGAAAAATGACGTTTGGAAACAACCGAAACATTTCGCTGCTCGCAGACCGAATGTCGTATTTTACGCGTGCTAAACGTATGCAAATACGCATTTGCACAAAAGTTGTTGATTTGCAGGGCTGGCGAATTCCCACATATTTAGAGACCTATTATCTGCGGTGTCACGTGGAAGAAAACCAAATCTAATTACACTCGATCTGCGCGTTCGATTTTAACATTCGGATTGGCGGTTGGCGGCTTTTTTAATTGGTGGGTTTATTTTTTTTTATATATGCAGTGGAGTGACCGACTGTTACTTTAAATGACGCAAAACAACAGCGTTCACGAAGCGTGTGCATACGTTGTAAAAATATAAAGTTTTTACAACAATTATCATTTAAGAGAGTGTGGTCGGTAAATACAGGCTACAAACCCCAGTTGAAATCTGCTCGTTTTTTAAAGTCAGTATGGAAACACTACAAAACTGTAATTATATTTGCCAACTTCTTGAGAAAACATTTACCTAGAATGATACATTTGTTAAACGTGATCTGTTGCGTCCCAGTTAAACGTAAGAGTTTTCGGCGTCAAATATTGTTCTTCAGAAATATGTTAATCAAGAAATATTTTTGCTCATAAAGTTAGTAAAAACTGTTCTCTGGGATTGCTGTTTGTTTGATTTTTGCAAATTAGGTTTTTGAATCATACAATTTTAAGCTGATGCTTCTAACACTGTATTATGTGATGTGCCCCCTTGTAAGTTTTTTTACGGATTGACTATTACGAAGAAACAAAAACATTACTTGCAATTGTATCTGACCTACATTGCTGGCTATGAATGTGTAGTAGGCTTTTTTAAAAAATATTTAATATATTCTGTTTATAACATAATATGCTCAGAAGTTTTTTGTAGGATTATGTGGGTTTAGTAGAAACTCCAGCAGTGTTTAATAACATAGGACTTCCATTATACCCAGATTTGTTGTTTAGATTTAGGATATATTTTAAAACAAATGTTGGGCTATATTTTATATAAACCGGTCGAATTAGACCGCACTGTGGCTGTGTGGCAGACAGCCCATTCGCTTTCCGCAACAGTGTTCCGGGTTCAACTCTCGGTGGGTTTGTCCGCATTTCCCCTCTACACATATCGCCGTTAGCTGGCGGGATTTTCTCTAGGATTTCCTGTTTCCTCCTGCCCTTGCATTCCGTCACTACTCCATTCCTATCTCAACACAGACGGGACATGATTGTATGTGCGCTAGAGCTGTCAGTCGATAGCTTTACTCCGGTCTTCTCTCATTAATGGCGATCATCAACATTGTACACATCGGTGGTAGTTATACATGGATCACGAAAAAAAAAAAAAAAAGAGCGCTTTTAAAACTATCGTTTTAAAATAATGCCCTCTCGTTTGCATGTAATAACGTTAACAGTGTCTGTCTGAATACCTGTGCGTACGGCTGGCAGCAAATTACCAGGGTTTCATATATGTGTGTGTATACATATATATATATATATATATATATATATATATATATATATATATATATATATATTGAAATCGCATGGTTTGAAATTATATATATATATATATTTAAGTCAATATACTTGTATTACATACATTTTATGGATGTTATACTGCAACTATTACAGTTTTCAATAGACTGCAAGATTTAACTTGGTACGTAAAAGCAGAAAGTGATATGGCTAGTGGTTCAAGGTGGTCTGGTGTCCTTTCAAAGCATAAATATGCCAGTTTGATGGCGAATAACGCTATCAGCGTTTATGTGCTGTTAATAATAATACTAATAATAATAATGTCTTTCACCTTGTAAGTACACGGACGATGTCGTTGACCAGCGGGTTTTCTCGGGGATCTCCCGTTTCCCACGCCCATTCATTCCGGCATTGCTCCATACTCAAATCATATCGCCCTTCATCAGCGCTAAAGACCTCGATGTTAAGTGCTGATCAAAATCACTCACTTGTAAGTACAGCGAGATCTTACTGACACTGGCGCCTATTTTTAATGAAAGACGTTTGTGAAGGTATCAAGTCCTCGTTCACAATAAGGTATTTATGGTAACTCACTAAGGCCTATAAGTACGACACTAAACAGTGTTTATATTTGCATGCGTCAGGTAGATACAAACGGGCACAAAATATAACCGAAGAAGAACTTTCAAATCTACTCACTTTATTTTTTAACTACCACCTGCAATGGAAAATTTTCGCGTGTTTCTCTAGAAAGTGAAAAGTTAACCGTAGCATTTTTATTTTTCCAGAAGTGCAACTGTTAACTAAAGGGGACGCAGGACGATACTTATTTTCGCGCTACGCTGCACATCTCTGTTTTGCCAGCGGCGAGGCGCTTGCTTAATGTGATGCAAATGGCTATGAATTTTAACCAAGCTGTAATTAGATCAGGTCCTTTGCCCCGGGTAATTGCGTTAAGGGCGACCTGCAGACGTCTTGGGTTGCAGGCCCGTGGCGTCGGGCGAGTTATTTCTCTTGTAGAATTCCGCGGCTTTCGATATGACAACCCTGTTTGTACGACAGGCAGGCGACCCAAGAAAAGCCAGCTCCGAAGAAGAACTCAAAGCGCTAGTAAAATTCCAATTTTTTCCCCAGTGTTTCCACATCTAAGACAAAGTATCTTCTACTAAAGACTCATAGATATACACTCCAAATATGAATAAGTTAAATATTCTCTTATTCACTTTGGTACTGTACATCACACGAATGGGAGCATTTTTATGAGATTTGACAAATATCATTTCACAAAATAAAGTCAATATTTGATTGTCATAAAACACTGTAATAAACTATGGAATATACACATAAAGGTAAATATATGTTGTCTCTGTTTTTCTCTCTTTTTTTTGTTATATATATAATTTGTGTTTATATATAAGCATATAGCCTACAAATGTATAATATACATTCACACACTCTAAATTAATAGAAACAATGGATTTTTCAGTTTCAATTAGTTGCAAATTTTTTCACTGGCAAATCTGTTTTATCAATGTGTCCTGATAAATAATGAGGAAAAAATAGATATCGTTCACTAATTAATCGGTACAAATTTTACTAATCTATAATTTGAAATTAACATTTTCAATCTGCATCTAAAATGGCGTGTCTACTGTGTTACATGATCTCAGTCTATATGTAATAAGTATCGTACCACCATTTCCACGGCAAGCATTCTACGTATTTTTATGTACTCGTTGTTTAAAGTGAATTATGTGTTTTCATAAGTTACACCTTAATGCACATAATATTCATAGTAGATCAACATAGTGATAAGTATTCTTTTGTATGGCTGTTATGGATAGTTCAATTTTAGTAACGTTCAGTTTCGCTCTGTTGCTTAGTGAGTCACTATGAAGTCATGCTGATTTAAAAAATGCACACTTTAGTACAAACAAAACTGTTGCTACTATGAAAATTACATAAAAAGATAACACACGTAACTGATAAGCAGTAATAGAAAATACTTAAATGGCAACTTTATTGTCAAAGTATTCATGTTGGCTTAGTGGTTAAGGTAATTGTTTAAGTTACCAAAGGTCGTGGGTTAGAATTCAGCTGGCATATTTTGTTTTCTTTAACTATGACGCTTCCTTTCCCTAAATTTATGACATAATTTAGACAATAAAGCAGAATTAGATTTAAAGTAAAACTGCACACTTTTTTTACATCTAGGCTGATACTTTTCCATTTAGCGGAAATCGTAGATTCAATCTGTAAGTTTATTTCCCTGATGCAATCTATAATTTTCTACTAATTCCCGATGGAGCAGCTTCAACAATTTGATACGATGGAAAATAACTGGAATCTGTGAATTTTCACAGTTTCCAGTTTAGGGCGTTTTGTGTGTGTGTGTGTGTGTGTATATACAAACTGTGAAAATGTATTGGTATCTCAGAGCTGACTAACATAGTTATACCTCCAGTGTTTTTGGAAAAAATCACTCGTTCATGCGGTAATCTATACAGTTTGTTCCAGAATTGCGTGTCAGTATCCTCACATCTACAGGAAGAAAAACATTTATATAAACATCACAGTGTGTGTTACTGCAATTTCAGCTATTGTTGGCAACTACTTGCTGGAGGAGTCGTATGTAATTGGACGGCAGACATTGTTCGATGTAGTATTTCACAGTAATACATTCCAGTACACGAGCAATGCACTGAAAGTCACGAGATCTGTGGTACAGAAGCAGTGAGTTTTCGGGCCTTCGCTGACATAATAGTAAATTTGTTTGTTCTTCTGAATGGTAGGATTATTCCCGCAAAATATTGACGTGCAAATTTGCGACACTCTGTATTGTTCTCACTCTAAAGTTGTAATAATATTCATTGATTACCAGATGCTTTTCATGGATTTTATTTATAGGAACTGCTCCATCTGGAATCAGTGGGAAACCACTTTATATCAGCCAATATTCACCTATCCTGGTTTACAGTAACATATCCCGGTAGTCGTCGGTTGACTTTGGAAGACAGCTTCGTGTTTGTTCTCGGCGAGGGAAGTTCGGGGTGTTTACCATAACGTATCCGCGGCAAACTGAGTCAGCACAAGTCGAAAAAGCAATTTTATCACTCTAAGTGGTAACTTTTCTTCCTTCCGCCCTCGGGCCATTTAGGCAAAGCGGCTAGGCAATATTAGAGAAGTTTTGATGCTGCGCTGCAGGGAACTTTCCCACGAGGGGTTTTGGAAGTCGCCTGGAAGTTTGTGTGAGGCACAAAATATGTCAGAGCCGACTGTGCATTTCTTGAATGTTGGTCACAATGCTGCAGTATTTTTCATGGGCTGTGGGTGGTCAGCGTATAAGTTCGGACAGTGAGTCTTTTAGTGCTTCATGTGTTAGATAATATTTTCACAGTTTCCGAAACGTCGTATTTGTTATCGAAGTAAGCCTATTATTATCGTCTGTGTTGTATTTGTTATTTTTTTTCGTGTCAACGACCGTTTCTTTCGCTCTGGTCATTCGTGTTGTTCTCGTCTTTCGTTCTTCACTATCGCCATTTTCATGTGCCTTGATTTGGCCTATTCTGTTTGATTTTCCTTTTCCGTTTTTTTTTTTTTTTTTTTACTATTACACAGAGAAAAAGGTTTGGTTGAGTCAACCGTACATATGTCCGTATATAGCTAAACAAGCGTTTAAACGTTGAATCAACCAAGTATATCGTTGCCTGGCAGATTTCGTTACTCAACAAGAGGGTTTTGTTCCGTTAAACATGAATTTCGTTAGACAAACAAAACCGATTTGTTACGCTTTTCACATATTGTTTAGTCAACAAATATTTTTTGGATAAAATATATTTTTGCATCGCCATGTACAAACTTACGCGTGGTTAACTGTGGCACATCTTTTCTCTGTGTATAAACTGACTGTATTTCTATTTCGGAATTATTTATGTGTTGGTCGACTGCGGCTGTTTCTGGTTGCCTCGGTTTGTGTCTTTTTGCTTTTTGTTTCTCATTTTCTCGTGCTAAGTTACTTAAATAATACCGTGGGTGTTCTGCGATGTAACAACATTCGGTACCAATTGGAGGGTCTGATGCCATAGTGAACCCAGTCCAGTTTTACTTCCTGAAACTTTAAGATTGTTTTCTTTTACCGCAAAGTAGTTGTATGTATGACTAAAAAAATCACTAAATGTAGCATATAATATGTTACGCATACCAATAATAAAGTAGTTCATGGTTCATATCTAAATTAAAACTTTTTTTTCTGACAATTTAAAACAATGTACTTGGTGTCAGACCCTCCAATTGTGTATATGCAGCATATCCATTCAGTTTGTAGTATTTTGATACCCGTCTCGTTCACGGTGTACGCATTCTCTTGATGGGCCGTGGTGGAGAATTTGTTAGACCAATAGTTTCCTGGTTAGATTTCCAATGGTGCTTGTCCCCGGTCTGCCGGCCTGGAACAAATAAGCTCCAGGGATGACACTGACACTTATACCCAAAGTAACATCGCTTCTACGCGCGAGAAACTGAATCGGCGTGCATGCTTTACGTCGGACTTGCGTTAACATTACTTTAAGCAGTCGTCCTACATTTTTTTACACTGGATGGAGCAAAACAAGACATCGCTTTAAAAAAAGGGAAGTGCCGACTTTATCGTGAATATACTGTAGTGAATAGGTATATTTTTAAAGAGTGGAGAGATTTGGGCGGCACGTAAACTCTGGGTCTTCAGCGCTGGTGAGAGGTGGCGTGATGTTAGTGTGGATAGGCGCCGGAATGAAGGAGGAGGGACGGAAGATCCCCGAGAAAACCCGCCGACACGTGGTATCGCCCGGCGAGATTTCCACATGCAAAAATCCGGGGACCTAACCGTCGAGAATCGAACCTAAATCGCTTTAGTGGGAGGCGATTTCTTTACCCATTACATCAACTTCAGCCCCTTATTATTAATAAGTCAGTTAAGGCTCGGTTTCAGTCGCCATATTGAATTTTATTATTTTTTCGCTTTTTTGGAATTCTAAGAAGAAAAATATTAAATATGCGATTATACCTCAAACTCTATTTATATTTCGCCACAGTACAGACCTTCCGATTTAGCAATTAACGTATAATTACGCCGCAATGTGTGTGGCAATATTTTTATATTCATAATTTGCTCTACAAATTGCGACCTAACTGTACATTACTAGCTCTATTGCCATGCTTGTAGTTTAGCTCAAGGTAAACAGAATTTGCGGTATAGTCGCCAATTTAACATTTTTCTTATCAAAAATAAAATAAAAATAGAAAAATAATAAAATTCAATATGGCGACTGAAACCGAGCCTTAATGATTGCAGTTAGTGGTATTAAAAAAACGCCAAAATACGCCGAGAATACGTAAACTTACTGCTCGATAAATAAAATTCATTGGATGAGGTGTATTCATCGCTGTTTTCCTTGCACGTAGCTTAGAATCGTAAATCTGTGGTGACGGAGAAATAAAAAATAAAAAAACGATATCCAAATGCACGTGTCGCTTAGACGCTTTTCACGCACGCGCCGGATTGTAGTACATTTGCGACGGCGACGCGAATTGTTTCGCTTTCATTGCTTCCCTCCCATTAAGGAATTAAGCCACGAAATTGTAAATACGCGGTCTGCAAAACCCGGTGCGTCACGACATTGTCGTGCGGCGACGTCCGCGCCATTAGACCGACCATTGTTCGCACGAACACGCCGCTTGTGGAGGGAATGTATTAATCAGCGTACGCCAGTAATCGTATCGATAAACTTGAATGCACGGAGATGCCGCCTATCTGTGGATTTCTGGTGACGTTGTTTTGATTCAATTAATCGGATTAGGTGTTTGAGCATCAGGCGCGTCGGTATCTCCGTAATCAAATTAGAGTGTAGCCGCCCGCGTCGGTCGCCAACGATGTGGTATCTATCTCTGGTCCAGCAGGATCTCCCCAGCATCCCTGGTCCATTGCTCTGCAGGCTCTGTGATGAATCGCGTCCCGAACATGATTTATTATTTTTTTTATCTAAGCGGTGTGGATTGAAGGGGGTGGAGGGTCCGGACGTCCGTTGTCCGTCGGGGGAAGTTAACTTGTTTCGTTCTTTGGGCTTCCCAAGCGCGAACTCCGTGACGGGTGACGAAGAATGATGCTGAGATTGCGATCGTCGGTTAAACTAGCGAATCCGTGCGTCGAAGTTTATTGGGTTTCGGATCGCTGTGACATGTTTAGTGTTTTTTTTTTTTTCGATCGTGTTGCGGTGAGCTGTTATATTCTTACTCTTTATTTTCCATCCCATCTTGTTAATGAACGTTGCTTTGGGTGTAAGGGTCGAGGGAGAGGAGTTAGAAAAGGTAGAGGAAGAGAATAGACCTACTTTTATTTTTGCGCACGCATGCATTCGCAAAGGCTTTCCCTTATTACCTATTGCCATTTTATTTCACCTTTGGCGGGGTAAGAAACGGTTTTACCTGTTGTTATTTGCAGATATTAAGTAACTATAGTGTAGAATTAATATCTGGGTACTAGTAGACTGAAAATATGTCTGTTGATTAATGAAGTGAGAATTGTACGATGAATTTATTGTGACTAATGGGACGTTTTGTATGCAAGGATTGATATGACTGAAACCTTCTGACAGGAAGCTGGAGGTTTGTTTATACTCCAGAAACTTTTGTCTATTCAACCATGCACTTCGCTGAGAAAACTTTTGATTTTTGATAGAATTTTGTTATTTTCAAAATGACGTACTAGAACGTTTTGTAGACCGTGGTCAGTTGATACAAATTTGGCGTTATGAACGCATTAAATGCGCACTTCCATTAGAAGACTGTTTAACATTGATCCCAAAGCTGCTCAGAGGTTCACATTTGCATAATAGTCAGATGACCTTGTAGCTGTTGGTTTGCAACGTTTTTTCTACTTGGTTTTCGTTGCTATCAGCATAAGCCTGCGCGGCAACAGGTAGTGTTCTAGATTAAAATTACTAATTTTCTTAATGATGGGAGGTCAAATAAGTAAACATTCACATGCATTTACCGGTGACGTTTGGTTTCAAACCCGATATACCAACCAGAGTACAGGAGTAGCTTTCATTGGCTTCTTTAATGCTATTCACATCCTTGCGCATGTAAAAAAGAAAAAATTAGCGCATTCTCCGCTTGTTATTTTTCATAGCTCAATGAATAAAAGCAATTTCATATCAACTTATTAAGTTCGTAGGTAGGTATCCACTCAATAAGATATAATAAGAATGCCTCGCAAACGTCTTCCGCGTCCGGCACTCGCGACAAGAGTATCTCTCACACAACGCACAGCGACAAAGCTCTCCCTTCTCCTCCATGGAGACAATTACCAACCAATCAGCGACCTCCTGGCACGATGGCTTGTCGTAACTTGAATAATACGCAAACCGTTTATTCAATCATTTTGAAAGTTTCTACAATTTAAATTTATTATAACCACCTGTAAGATATTCAGTAAGGATTTTTCATTATTTACGTGTGCTTTAATTTTTTGTCACAGCATGACGTCCATCTTAGCCCAGCCTATAGAAGCAAAGGCGGTGGGCGCCTTTATTTTATTTTTTTATTTGTACCAGATATTTTTTTTTTCTTATTTAAGATACAAAATGTGACTAAATTTGGCTCTTATGAATTTTTTTTATCTCTCATAGTTTTCGCGTAATGGCTTGTTAAAGTCATATTTTGCATGTTTCCGTTTTAACGATCACACTAAAACCAACTGATATACCAAACTGAAAAAAATCACAGTGGATAAAGACATTGCAGGCTACAATGGCATGCTCATAAAATTAAAGAATATAAATTATTTGTTGGACCCGTAAAGTTTCATTTTTTTTTATATTTGTGCCAAACACCGTTCAACTTTTGCACATAAGATAACACGTCATTTCCCCAAATAAAAAAAATTAGGACCCATAGTTTTTGCAAAATGACTCATCAAAGTCGCGAAATGGCCATTACGGTGCTGCCAAAATCAGAAAAAGTAATAAACTAATGAATTCAAAATTACGGCAACTGAAAGTCAGTGTATCAATGCATTTCATGACATGTTTGACAAAAGTTAGTTTTGAATATTTCAGTAGTAGCCGAAAGTCAAAATTATGCAAACATTTACTCATTTTCGTAAATTTTTAAAAAATACAAAAATATATAGCTTTGTGTTTACAAAAGTGTCTTGAAGTAGTTCACATCATTAAGTATCGATATGAATTATCTTGTTTCTGCAAGTTAATTATTTTTTATTATTTTGGCTACACCGCAACTGCCATTTTGTGACTTTGATAGGTGATTATGCTAAATCTATGGGCCCTTATTTTTTTTATTACGGGAAATGACATGTTATCTGATGTGTAAAAGTTGAACAGTGTTTGGCACAAATATAAAATTTTGAATTTTTACGGGTCCAACGTCCTTAACAGCTCGGTGCAGGACTGACACACTTCTACACTTGAGCAGACGGCATGGGATTGGCTGATTGTCTCCTTGTTAGTTTGTGATTGGCTCTGATTTCAGGAGAACGTTTCTGGTGAGCTGTGCTCCAGTAGTTCAGATTACTTAGTTGCTGACTGTTATGACTGTTACAGACGTGCACGTGATACGTTGTCACATCTCTCTTATGTATCGTCGAGTGGGGATACTGGTAACTTTGTTCGACTCAGAATATTTACTTTGATTCCAATTGGTGAAGAAATGGCAGTCTTTATCTGGATGGATCGAAATTAAGGGTTTAAATATTTAACCATAATTATTCACTCCTTCGCTAAATGGACCCAAAACAAATATTTTGAGTCTGCCATGCAGTTAAAGTATACCCGCTTATTGTCCATAACCACTTTATTTTCAACTTAATTCTTGGTTATCATGAAATAATTTACTATAATATTACTTATATTACACCGCGTGTCCTGGCGAAGCTGACACAATAACAGCTGCAATGGATTTAAGCCACGTGTATTGGAATTTGTTCAACGCCAGAAATCCGGCTGGTCAAGTTGTTGCCCTCGTTTCCTAGCTCGCGAACATTACAATAAAACCAATTTACTTCCAGCATTGAAAGGGTTGTTTCGTTTGTTTTACGCCAGCTGGTGTCATAGTTTTCAAAAACAATTTCTGAACCTTCATACTATCGCGAACGTTTTAAAACGGTGTTAATTAATTTTCGTGGTTTATGGTTGTTTTGTGCAGCTGTTAAAAACGTATCCGTGGGATTTCTGTTCATGATGTTAACTACGCGTGTTATACAAATATTTACGTAAAAATAATAATGCACTTTACACAAGTGGTATTTGATAGGTGGTAGTATTCGCTATCGCCACATTATTGAAGTTTTCGGTTAGTGCTTACCATTCTTGTTTATAATTTTGGGCACAGTTAGTTTCTTATAATATTTTCCTCTAACTGCGTGTTGTTGATGAAAGTGTTGTAAATCAATTTAAATATTTTCTTTAGTTGATATGAGCCATGGTGCAACAGTTCGGTAAGTATACGTTTGGAGTAAACATGTCTTTCTTTGTTAATGGCGTAACAAATATATTTCCGCGTGTTGTTTTATTTATTTTTTCATTCTTATTTAATTTTTTTTGTCGTGCAGGACTTGGTTTAAACAAGCTCCCGATCCGTCTTTCTTGCAACTTTAACGCAACTCCTTCTTACACATCCGTTACTCACTTGAAAATAGTATAAAGAAATGATAAGAGACTAACACTCGTATATGTTTACATGTTATCTGCTAATACCGTACCGTTTCAGCAATCTTACGAGAGTAAATCGTGATTATATCACTTATAGCCAACAGATAACAGCACATTATCGTTAATTAATTTCAGTATGCTTCAAACAAAAGACTATGGGAAAAGTTAATTTTCTTTTCAAATAACATATTTTTGTTGCCACATTTAATATAAAATTAATAAGAATCATACAGCAGCAGGTCAGACGTGTGAATAACAAAAAATGTATGTTAACAGAATTGTAATAACATAAATTTAAAAAAAACTATTCACTAAAATATTAATTAGTTCCATCTCAAGTAGCTGGGTTTTTTTTCACACTCTTGTCTTTGTTACTAAGCATAGAGATGTCCGATATTAGTTTACATTCTATGTTATAGTATTTGCTTGAAATCTTCTATACACATTTCTCAGATGTTGCTGACCCTACTTGACACCAAGTTCTAGGATTTTTTTTAAAGGTAAAGTTATCGCACAGGTATAGAATAATTTCAGACCAAGCCAAGCCAACAATACATATGTATTGTGAATCTAGCAGTTCTGTTGCATACCATATTTTTACTGTGCCTTGTACCAATACTACCTTATCTGTATCTGGCAACACAGCTACGAGTCCTATCCATTTTCATCAGAGTTGCAGTCGAGAAGGCATGAGAAGGGTAAATATTATTTGTTGGAGGTAGGAGGGGGCAGAATAGGGGGCACAATTGCCTAGAAACACGTTCTGGGAGAGCACAAGACTTGACTCGGAGCGGTTTGTAAATTATTTTCTGTAGATTTGTTACAGAGATAATACTTTTGAAATATACATTCTTAAGATAACCGATTAAAGAGTATTTTCTGTTTCCAGATATTTTGACACGCTTTTATTAGCTTCAGCTTTATGTATGAAAGTAAAGGAATCATTCAGTTCAATTTTCACCCACTTTTAGGCGTCCAAAATTTTAGACATTTTGCACACGTGTTAAGAATAGAAGACAAAACAATAATTTAATAGTTATGGCCTAATAGTATTCTTGTCCATCATGAAAAAGAGTGCCAGTTGGCACGCAGAACGTTTTGAAATAAATTATTACTTCTCTCTTCAGTTTTATTTTCACACGCTTTTTTGAAACAAGGATAAGGGAGAAAAAAAACAAGGGGATTAAGAAACACTCATATTTGAACATGGTCGTGTAGCTTTTCTACGTAACTCGTGCCCTAAGCTAGTCTAGAAGAATTCTAGGACTCCGATGTTTTGCACAAGACTAGAATTTCTCAGGGCGGACCTAACCCTGTCAACATCGATGTTTCCCGCCGTCCAGCCAGCGATAACAACTTGAATTTTGCGACTGGCGCCACCTGCTCTCGTCCACGGGGGGTAAAAAAAAATAAAGGTAATGAATAATGGCTCGTCGTTCCGGCACTAACGTATTTTTTCTCTCATTCCTTCTTCCCTATAACACCCTGCAGCAGATCCTACCAACCCTCACAGCCTCGTTAATTTCGTGCGTCTCTTTGCCGCGCGAGCGAGAGATGGGTAGTTAGTTACGGAGGGAAATGCGGATCGCGCGCGCGAAGCAAGGGTGTGATGGTTGGTATGAGGTGGTGGAGTGTCTAGAAGGGGTATGGGGGAGGGGCAACGCCCGCATTTCTCTCCGTCCACGCACGAACACGCAAAGTTCATTAACTACGTCGCAGGATGCTGCGGGGCCCAGCGACTGCGTGAGGTGCGGTCTCGCTATTGTGTCGTCTCTGCCGCGCAAGAAGCAAACGGGGATTTATCTGCGGTCGACTTCACAGCCTAATGGAGTCCACAGATACACATCTTTGCTTTGTAATGGGAAGCATTTGGTCATAAACATCGCTTCCATTTTATCTCTGATATGCCGCATGGCCGGATTTACCACTAGGCCCATGAGGCCTAATGGCGCAACTTTCCTAGGAGCGCACATTTAGCGAGGACAGAATGTGAAGAATTTTCCATCCCTGCTTTTGAATGTGCCAACATGGCGGCCAGTAAATTTTTAAATCCCCTCACTTGTGTGCATTTAATATAATTATTTTACTATTACTATTCTTGTTAACAGTAACGCTCAAATAAGTGCATTATGGTTTAGGCAAATAATCTTTGTTATAATTCTTGATATTATACTTAGTGAGAGGACAGAACAAAGTAATATTTTAAAAATGTGTTCAAAATAGGACAACATAATGATACTCACAGCACTTCCACTGCCACTGCCACGATTTAGGCAGTTTTTTTTTTATTTTATTTTTAATCTCTGCAAGGGAGCTAATGTAAAACCGCAACTTAGAGTTGCTGAAAAAAGTTTTTGACAATGTTGTCAACTTTTTTTTTTGAAACAAGCTGATTTAATTTGCCAAAATTATATGATAGTTTTCCTTGAAAATAAAATTTATCTAATTAGTAACAACAAATTTCAACAAGTCTATGAGACAGTTTTGCGTTATTTATCTGCTTCCTTTTGTGATTTAAAATAAAACACTATCAAAAACACCGTAAGTAGTAACCCGTGGTCAGTGGAAAAAAACCTCAGTGTGCGTGAGCAACTCAAATACACCTACACTTGATAACATAATTTTAACTATTTAACACAAATCGAATGGGTTTGTTTTGTCGACTACATAATCTGTACTAGCAATACAAATTTTATAAATACAATCTCAGCTTTTAAAATAAAAATTGCTGACCTGTTACTAAAATTTTGAATTCTGAAAATCACAGTGTCTACAAATATGCAAAAATATTTGCCCTAAAGGGGATATAGTTGTTTATACTTTGCAACAGTGAACGTTAGGACTTAGAACGATAAGTGAATGTTTAGAATCATAACTTTCAAATCGAGGCTTTAAAAAGTCTATGGTTTCTTCACAGGGGAGATGTTGCTACAACCTTAGTTCGTGGACAATTTTTTTTTAAATTTGTTAATGTTATGACTTCTAGCCCCTATCTGGGTTCGGTTAGCGGTGGGTCTCCCCTCCCCAACCCTAGCCCAATATTTTTTCATACGGTAAAGTTTGTGTACATTGTTGTCGGTCTGCGGTTAATCGTGGGGTACTTCCGTTTCCTTCGTCCTTACATTTTGTTGCTCCTCTGTATTCAGACCATATTTTCACTCCATTCGCAATTGTGTAGTGTGTTATGAGTTTTCTCTCCGGGAGTTCGTCGTATAGGTTATGCGGGCTTTTTAATTCTGTGGTTATGGTACGTGTGTCAGTTTTTAATTAATTTCAGTAAAATATCTTATGGTAATAATGTCGGACTCCACAGCGTATATTTGCTGGTCCCCCACAATATTCGCGCGCCCTCACCTAGCCAGCCAATCGGCTTGCTTCTTCTCCGGCTCTGGCCACGCCCCCAATCTTCTGCTTTACGGATCCCGTCTGTACCGCCATTTATTAATTTATTTTATTTAATTTAATATTGGCATAGTTATTTTCAACATATTAATTTCATATTTACTTTCCACGAAAAATTCAATTTGAACACGTTTCATTAGTTAATACATATTTCTCACTGTCTGGCCAACTCGACCCCTGATTGGCTGTTTGCTCTTCTCTTGGGTGGCTCTTCTGGCTTCGTGTCTGCAAGGACATGGGGTGGGGTTGAGCTGAGAGATGCTTACGTTGTGTGAGATCCAGGGCTGGACTCCACCCCCCCCCCCCTTCCCGTAGCCTCTTTTTCCACAACACGCGCGACAACACACTCTTAACACAGTAAAAAATTGTATCGAACCTTTATAAGAAAAAGCTTGTAAGCAAATGTCTAAACATGTATCAAGCTCGGCACTAAAACAAGAATGTCTCGTACCATTGCGACATAAATTTCCCAAATACCTGTAAATTATAATGTGATTTATTGTTACGATGAAAGTGTTTGGTGTGAAACAGAATAACCTTTGACACCCTGTCACATTTTCTAAAATATTTTGTTCTTTACAAAATAAATTCTTGAAACGGTTTACTAAAAAAATTTATTTCCAACACTTCAAACAATTGTAAAATGTACGAAACTGTATTTGTAAACGAACAATTTGTTTTGTAAATATACTACAGTGTTTGTTAATATAATGGCGTGTTTGTATATTTACTAGTATTTCCTGTAAAGTTTATAATTTTGTTGTGAACTTATAAAATATTCTTTTGGAAACTCGTTTCCAAAGAATTCTTTCGTAAAAGTAAAATTGTTTTACTGTGTCGGGCAGTTTTCTCTGGCCATTGAGTCAGTCGTGTCGCTCCATCATTTTATCAAGGGGCTGATTAATGTTTGCTGAGAACCCTTGCCTAGTGTCGCCCAGACGACCTTTCTTCACAACCATAGCTCACTCTACTTTTCAGAAAATTTATCCTCGACTCAAAAATCCCTACATGAGTCGCTCTGTCCATGTACGCTTCCATACCCGCGAACTACAAAATGCACATCACAGGGTCACATAAATTTATTTAACGCAAATATCACAGCGTATAAATTCCCAATCATATTCAGAGCTAGTAATGTACATTCGAAGGTAATTATTAATGAAGTCATTAGAGGAACGTGTGAATAACGTATCTCATACTATCAGTAATTAATATTAAATTAATTTGGTTTGCCGCTAATTTGTTACCGAAAGCTTTATCGTAAAATTAAACTAATTGACTCTGTATGTGCGATATACATAGTTATGTCTATTAACTTGTTTGCGCTGAGAGAATGTATTGTTTCTTTGTGAAGAATCTCTATTTCTGACATGTTGTAAAATAGTAATTTTGGAGAATGTGACATTAATAACAAATAATTTAAGTACATGGAAACACTATTTCCACAGAGGCTGTTACTCTACAGTGGTTTTTACTGTCCAAACTTGTACAATTCGCGGAAATCACATTAAAATAATTTAAACCGTTTTAACTTCGGTATTTCCCGTAACTGGAAAGTTTTAAATACTGGTAGTGGTAATTTCTTGAATCATAAATTGACGAGTTGGCTGGAATACATGCCTCAGTGAGAAAATAGCATGGTAGGCGTAACGTTTGGGAGAGATTCGTTTTTGTTGTATTTTACGTCTTTCTCGTGTGATTTTCTCGTAATACACATATACAGTACCTGCTTACATTGCACAAATTAATAATATTTACTGTAAACAAAAAGATGAAACAGTAACTATTTATAGCCTAAGTGGTATCGGCATTGATCAAGACAAAAATTCATAAGTTGGTGAAGAATTGAGATATCGATTCAAAAATTGTTGTGTGTCTTTTATGGATGTAATGGAACACGATAAACTGTTTGATGGAAAAAAGATCTTAGCATACTCAAGTCTTTATGCCAGCCAACTCTTTAATTACTTGCTACTTCTGTAGCGAGGCTAAGTGTATTATCACCAATCTTTCTTCGTAATTACTATAGAACTGCAGGTTTAAGTGACTGGAAACAGTGATGATATTTTACCAATCTTAGATATTTGCAGGTTAGAGATTAGCGAAAATCACGATAAGTACGTTTCAGATAGTTAAGTGGGTAAACCGACGTTAAGTTTAAGTATGTGCTGAAATAATGAGAATGTTACTAACCAGAACTTGACATTTAATTAGAAGATAATGGTTCGTGAATGAAACTAAGGTACCATGCCCTTGTACAGAACTGACGTATTTCTGTATTTATGGTGCTGGATTGTATTAATTTTTTTTTAATTTGAGATAAAATGTCACACAGTGACCATTAGGCGTGTCTGTCATTTTATTATGCATTGTCAGCCTGTTTTCAGTTAATATTGTATTTTGGCGGCCACTCCAGCACTAATTGGGTTACAAGTGCGAAACAAGTAATTGCACGTCGATGCCATTTTAATGAGTAATATCAACCTGAGTTATTTACGTTTAATTATTGCTTTTTGAAATTTTCCGCTTTTATTTTCGGGTAATTATGGAGCGGTCAACGTATTATGTAAACAAAAATATTATATCGTCTAAAAATTACCCTTGCAGGTGCTTTAAATGAGTGTTATATTAACTGACGCCTGAGGTGTCTAGAAAATTGCTTTTGTGTGATGAAATTCAGGTCGAAAATTTGACATTACGCGACAAAAATAAACATAAATGTTGTAATGTTAAAAGGTCCGTGCTATAGATATGAGACTTGGTCATCTGTCAGGCGCATTGCGTGTGACGCTATAGCTTAATGTTTACCAAAATGAGTCATTGATATAGTAGTAAGTTGATTTAAGCAGGGGGATAGTAAAATAAGTAGGTATGTATGTGCGTAGGTAGGTAGGTAGGTATTTAAAGTCTCCCATGTGTTCAAATTAATTTCTAATTTTTAGGTATATTTTATACTTTTTCTTTATTCTGTCAAGTACTAGTGTGAAGAAATTTTATAAAACGAAATGCCGTTATTAAAAAAACTGAATAGAGTAATTCTGGGGGTTAAAAATTTTAAATGCATCTTTCAATGAACGTTGGGATAAAAGTACACGGTACAGAAGTTTCACTGAATTTCATTAAGGGCTTTGGATGAAGTTATTATTTTTTTAAATTCCCATTAAACTAGTCAAACAAACACTGTTTGAATGCGAAATAATTGTCAGAGTCGAAGGAAATTAATTTAGGAGATGCTGAGACAAAAAATCACTTAGGCCAGTGTATAATATTGTGACTAGTTATTATTATTTGGAAATAAGCCTTAAAAAATACTTACCATCGAAGTGTACGCAACTGTAATCAAATATGTACAAAATATGTTTCCTCTTACTTTCACGTATTTGTATCACATTTTCTTTTATGTGATGTCCCAAATATATTAAGAACCCTTAAAATAAGAAATAACATGAACAGCCTTAAATACATTCAATAATATGTGATTAAATTGTACGAAAATTTCCCGCTAACAGTCGGTGAGCTAATTTACAAAAGAAAATGAGTGTGCGTTGTCACTGTCACATGCACCACAGTTTATGCCCTCAGAATATCTAGGAACCTTTTTTTTTGTCAGACGACCAACTCAAAGCATGATAGTTTCGGTATGACCCACATAACAAAATGTAAGCCAAAGATAATGAAAAATAAATAATAAGACATACCCAACCTAAAATTTGACATTTTTGGAGAACTTGTTTTTTTTTTTTTATGTTGTTCTCAGTAAACAGTAAAAATATTTCCACTGCAGCATAGAAAATTATTTCTTAAGGACTGTTTAGTTTGTTAGGAAATCTCACTTTACAGAAATAAAATGTTTTAAATAATATATTTGGTATTATGTAATTTTTCATGAAAATTATTTAATGAAAATGATTTGTTCTTTGTAGGTAAAATACGTTTGGCTGATAAATAATAACCTCTCGTTTTCATTTTACGATAAGAATCATTACTGACTGTTATAACGGCATCATTTTGGTGGGGGGGGGGGAAATTTCTAAGCATACTTCAAACTAAACGAATAATTTTGTTCGCTGCAGCTATTTTGCAGTGGCATATTAAAATAAAATTTCTCTTAGCCGCAACAAAATCTCTATATTGGTGAAGTGTTTTTATAGTGCGCATTACATATTTTTAACTGTCAGTTTGAAATATTCGATATTCTGGAAGTCAATATATTTAAAAAAAAATAAATTCTGTAACTATATTTTGCCAAGTTTACGAGCAAATATTTACCGAGTGACGCATGTGTATTAGGAATGTACAAAATTTGCGTTATTATCTGAAAACAGATTACAATACAAGCTGTTATAATATATATTCGCTCGATGTCTGTTATTGGCTGACAATGCCGTGGCTTGTCACAGATATAGCTTCTAGACACCAGTTACAAATAGAACGGTGTAGTGACGAATGTCCTGTAAATGGTTTACACACGTATCTGTCATCGCTAGAGCCAGTGATTTTTGGTGACCAGAATTCTACAGTACTTTGTTTCAATGCCTAATGTGCACATATGTAGCCTTGCTTCATGGTAATTGGCAGAGTGTATTTGACTGTCAGTCAGAACAAGGTCACTGTTACACTACACGTATATGATTTGCAGTTAGATACTCAAGACGCTGAGAGTTAAAAACATCCAATCACTCGCCATGAAGCAGAGATACAGATGTGCACATAAGGCATTGAAACATAGTGGTGCAGAATTGTCTTCACCAAAAATCATTGACTCTAGTAATCGCACGAAGGCTCGTGCCCAATGAACTCACAGATTGTACTCGCTTTCATTTATGGAATTCGTACGTCAGAATCATATTTTCATATTTGAGACATTTCGGCGTAGGAGATTGTGCCCCAGGAACACGTTACGCTGGCAAAATTTTTTACTATAAAATTGTTATATTCAGTTTTTGAGGTTACTGTTCTCTTTGTTTCCTTTTTGACTTCGAGAAACCAGCAATTTTTGGTCAGAGCACTTAGCATTAATTTGTACAGGACGACCTCTTAAGTACGAGAGGTGGATGCAAAATGTTATTTATCGATTTTCTGGATTAACTCCTGTTTTAAAATATGTTTGGTAAATGTGGCAATGTTGAGGCATAGAAGATATTTGTGTTGAATTTAGGAGATCATAATGGTGTTGTATGTTCATCTTATACGGGACTTGTAATCATTCTTGATAACTTCCTTGCAATGATTCTGGATAGCAAATTAATGAAATATTTAATTATCGATATGTGGAAACATGCGAAATTCACGTTATTTTCTGACAGCTGACTAGACTCCAAGTGACAATAGGCTCGTTCAACGTCTCCCGGTGGCCTATATTGTGACTTGCCGCGGAGAATGCTTACACGGTAGAGAGGACAATCCCTGTAAAAACGTAACACACGTAAATTACAACACATTAAAGTTCGTGGCCAATTAAAGCACAGATTATGCCCTATTATGTATAGGACAGTGAAGTTTAGTCTGCTACCAAATGATAACGCGAATTGTGCATGTCTCTGTCAATAGGGACAGGAAAATTTCGCGAATTCAATGACCTACAGGCAAGAATCTAATGTAGTCTACTATGCATACTCAAGTCCCGTCTATTCGTTCATTGTCTGCTTTTCGACTGACTAGCAACTAACTGACTAATAGTCGGGGCTTAAGTATGCATAGGATAGTTTATTCTGACATGCAGGTCATCGAATTCACGGAATTTTCCTGTCCCTCATCATCATTTATGCCAAGCAATTTATCAAGAATATATCCTAGGTCTTAACTAGTAGATTTTGATACAGATTGAATTATTGCTATGGCTGGAAAATTGTAAAATACAGAATATTATCTATTATTACCCCTTAACGTCTACCGGCGTACCCAACATTTTGGCTGGGATCTTCTCGCGAACCAAAGGACCGACCAAGTTTCGCTGCGAAGTCACGTGAGTCAGCAGACAGTAACGAATGGCCGCGCGGCATAATCTTCACTTGGCACCCGTGTAAATAATGCCTTTATTCTTGGGCTGAGTTCCTGCGAGCAAGTTCCCGCGGCGCGCACATCTGGCAACTATGGAAGGTGGAGGAAGTCATAGAAGGGGGTTGTTAGGAGGGTGAGGGTGGTCGTGCAGTTTCTTACCCTCGCTCTTAATTAACCCCGGTAAATTGCATACCCCGGCGCGCCGAGGCTAATGTCTGGAAAGGCGTAGAAAGAAAGTTTTCTTACAACTGGCGTCGTCTCTTAGTAGACTTAAATGGAGTATCAAGGCATTCAGTCCTCTTCGTTAGGATCTCTGCGTATGGACAACGACCCCATCCGACCATCGTCCAGACTTCTGTTTATGGTTTCTAAGTCTTATATAATTTTCTACGTTGGGCGTAACTTTATCGTCTTATGGTGGTCGCCAGGGTACACGTATTTTGCGCGTTCAAGACCGGAACGTACGGAGCGTAAATGGTAACACAGCACGCGTAAGCCGTGTTGTAGTGTGGGACGGAAAGTATTTCTTCACGTAAAACTACTCGAAATGTTTCTAATGCGTTTATTTACGAAAAAAAGACACACATCAAACTGTGTCCGTATAGCTTTTAAATTGCCGGTCGGTAATTAAAAACATGATTACCGAGCTCCTCAAAAGTGCTGAAAATGTCTTTTTTCACGTTTCTGTAGCTGAGAAAAAGAAAAGTAATCGTAAAACAAAATCATAGAAACCTGCAATGGGCTTTTCCACGTAGTTCCCACAAATATAACAACGGGGTCGTCGCTTGAAGTTCCTTTGTAAAAACACTTTATGAAAACACTGCACGGTAGTTTGTATTACGTGCCCAGGAGCGATTAACTGTTCGACGGACGTGTTATATTTTCGTTCCTCAAACGTAAAAAAAGAAAAGCTAAGGCATGCAGTCCTCTCGCGGAAGCTCGCGTCTACGCGACATACATTGGTGGCACCATTGTTCTATGGCTTTATATTAAAGATGAAGAGATACTTCACACGTCTATACATTTTGAATGATTGTGCACCACTATTTTCGTACGAAAAAGTACCACAAAAACTCAATTGTTGAATTTTTTATCGCGAGAAAATTAGCTTTTAAAATTACTGGAGAATGGGATTTGTGGCAGAAATGAGAAAATACTAAGAATTTCTGCCCACAAGTAACTGTCAAAATTTACCAAACTTATATGAAACGGCGTATACCAATAATAAAATAATTTGGTCATATCTTAAAGGCCATGAAGTTTAGTTTCTACTATTTTTTGCGATAGTTATTTTTTTAACTTGAACGAGAGCAGATATCAAAAATCTGTCTTGCAGTTTTGTTAAGAATGTTTTTTTTCTTCGTGAAAGCTATATTTTTTCAAAGCAATAAATTGTACAGTTTCAACTAAAAATGTCAACTAACCAGAATTTAGTTATTTTCATAATTGGCAAAATCCATAATATTTACTGACTTGGAAAAATCAGCCAACACAGAGAAGACGATTTTAAACAACACTGTCACACAGATTTTTTATATCATAGCCTTCAAGTCTCATATTTCAAATGGATTATCAGTAGTCTTTCAGGCTAGTTTAGCATTTGACCAGTTGTGGAGAGAGAGAGAGAGAAGGGGGGGGGGAGAGAGGAAGAGAGTGGGAGAGAGGAGGAGAGAGAGGGAGAGAGAGAGGGAGAGAGAGGGGGGGAGAGAGAGAATGAGCGAGAGATTTTGGTCAGCGCTCATCATCGAGTTCTTCAGCGCTGGTGAGGGGTGACATGAGGTGAGTATGGAGCAGCGCCGGAATGAAAGGGCGTGGGAAACGGGAGCTCCCCGATAAAACCCGCTGGTCAGTGGCATCATCCGGAACGATTCCCACATGCGAAAATCCGGGGACCGACCCCGCCAGGGAATGGAACCCGGATCGCCTTAGTGGGAGGAAAATAGTCTGACCATTCGGCCACCGCAGCCCCATCCATTGTGGGGATGCGTCATTTCATGCACGCATCAAGGTCGCCCTTATAGCACCGTCATTCTGAGCCTCTAACGTTCAGTTTCCTGTCGCCTGGCCGTCAATATTTCATTTTTCCGAACAATTTCCATTATAGTTTCAGAGTGTTATCCGGGACGATCGGGCGACACTACACGGTAGATTTACGTGCGTGTTTTGTTTTTCATGAAACAGTAGTGGTTTTAACGAGATCTCGTTCTAGCTTCCCCCATACTTCCTCGAACAGCAGATTACGCCGCTCGTTTACTTTTCCGTGCATTTCGCTGCACGTCCCGCACGACCCCGGCCGGGCCGTTAAATTTTTTAAACAGTTTGCACAGGCAGTTTGGAAGGTAGTACCGATATTAGCCGTCAGAACTGCGTTACGCGCCGTATCACGCGAGCCGAGAGCGCCCGAGAGCGGCAAGTTTTGTAATTGCACAGCGCCCGGAGACGGAAACTTTTTAAAATGGAGATTACGGAGTTAAAGCAGGCACGGTGCAGAAAAGCGTAGTCACAAAAAACAGCATGCTAGGTTCTAGGTATTAGATGTGTCGGGCGGATAAAACTGCACTGGAAGAACCTTTGTAGCCACCACAAAATATTTTGTCGTTATGAACCTCACCAAATGTTTTTGTTGTGCCCCTAGTAATGTTTTGCAGTAATTACAAAATTATTAAGGGAGTCCTTATTGACAAAACATTTTGTAGCCACCGCAAAATAGTTTTTTCTCTGTAGCTCTCTCGTCCATTAAATAAACTGCTGCACAGTGCACATCTGCGGCTCATCCGAATTCGATTCCCGACGGGTCGGGCCTCGGATTTTCGCATGTGGGAATCGTGCCCTTGTTCGACGGGGTTTCTCGGGGATCTCCCGTTTCTCCGCCCATATTATTCCGGTGCTGCTCCATATTCACTTCATGCTCCCTTCGCCAGCGCTAAAGACCTCGATGTTAAGCGCTGACCAAAATCTCTCGCTCACTCGCAGCTCTGATTCATGGTCAGTGATTTACTGTGTTTAGGCTATATCTCAACGTCTCAGGGTTCTCAGTAACATTTTTCTGGTTTGCGCAGTAAAATACGAGATGTATCTGCACAAACACACACTGACAATAACAATGAAACACAGCTGCAGATGTGCTCGTAAGGCATTGAAACAAGTTGTATAATTATTTTCACCAAAAATCCCCGGTTATAGTCATTTATGTACTAAAGCAATAAGACGTAGACATGCAATTATATCACATTTACTATAACTAAAATCTCTTATGCCTACTACAAACCTCATAGTAACTTAAATTTCGCAGTTCATAATCGTGAGGTTTGTATTTATTGGTGTTTTTAAATACTCTAACAAGTATAAATTTTTACAGGCTGTTTATTGACCCAATACGATCATTGTTATCACCGACTGTAAAGAACTGTGTTATTGTTCATTTTAATTATATTTTATACCTAGCTTATTCAAAACGGAATGGTATCAGTGCGAACTTTGTGTTGATGACGTCAATGTTTACCTTTAATATTGGATAAGTAACCGCTGCACTGTAATCATCGCCAAACAACCAGTGGAAACATCGGTTATTTTGGTGTGTGCGATCAGTATATAGATCTCACTTTTTCCTTCTCGTAAAGCAATTACATAATTTTAGGGCAACGTCGAAAGTATTATATTTACTGCGGTACGTGTTTCAATGACCTTTTTATTCCTGACTGATTTGCAAAGATTAACTCTGCACAAAAATTGAGAAGTGTTATTTATTGTACGGAACTACTCCAGGCGCGTTCCATCTGTTTGATATACAATCCTCAAATATTTGCTGTGAGTCGGTGTTTAGCGTAATATCCAAGGATAGAAAAAATTCGCTCTTTCAATTTTATAATCAGCGTAGCAGCTGATGAACAAATAAATGGTCGAAGCTTAAGAGGGCGTGGTACATAATTCAACGCTAAAAGCATTAATCTATTACTGTAGGTTTCTTGAAGCCAATTTGCGAAAATTAAACAATAGCATTCCTAGGCAATAGTTTTAGCCAACGTTTTAAACATAATCATTTCCAGTGTTACGAACTTCTGAGTCTCTGACGCCGGAACCTCGTGCATTTAACTGCGGCACAAGAGGTGATCTCTGCGTAACGAATTAGTAATTCTCTCTGTTGTCCTCTCAGCTCGGTCTCGCGAATCCTTCATTCCATAACACTGGCTGCATATTTGCGCAGGACACATATTACAAGAACAAAATTGTCAGTTGTTACAAGGTACAAACAGTCACGGGATCGAAAGCTAAAGGATAGATCTACTAAGGTTAAATGGTTTTATGTAAAAATTAAAAAAAAAAAAAAAATAACGGCATTACACAAGCCCGAAAAGGCACTAATTTGGAATGTTAAGGCCCTATTTTCTAATTACTTAAGAAACTGTTAGAACTGAAACCATTTACCCTTACTGTGAGGTACCGTAATATCTTTCATATGTCAAACACACAATCTCACGACTAATATTTTCTGTGAAAAAACGACTCTCCTGAACCTCTACATCACAACTTTCATGGCAGGTAGGCGGGCCTCTTAACATCTTCAATTCAACATCAGAAAAAGAATATTAAAATTCTACGGCCACGTCAGAAGACTACCAACAAGACTTACCAACAAAATCCTGTCATACATACAATCAGTCAAATCAACACCACCATGGATCACGCAAGTCAAAATTGTCATAGGGAAGGCGCAAATATGTCCAACAGTAATTGAAGATAAAATCACATATGGAAACAAGAATCACAAGTACAAGGTCATGTCAGAGAACGAAGTTCCAAAGAAACACGGGAAAACATGGACTGAAAAATGAAAGAGAATCCATGGAGAAAAATTGAGAGCTGCTTGGAACATGTCATAAAGAATGCGAAAATTAGCGTGAATGTTTTGCAAATGCTTTGCGTGATCGTACAGGGTCTACTCGCTCATTACACACACAACACACATACATTAGTATTTTGCTGAAGTCGAGACGTAAGCCGTTCACAAGACATATCAGAAGCAAGGTTTACGAATTATGTTTCAGTGAGGAGATACTTGACGTATTTGTACACAGTCTCTCACTTTGTACAGCACCGAGCATGTTTATTATGCCTTCTGTGCAACATGCACGTTATACTGCGTGCCGGCACTGAGAACATTGAACTTACTCATATTATGCTTATATGATACATCTAAATAATCCATTGTACTTCAACTTAGGCTTCCTATTCAAACTATTGATACCGCACCTGTCCGAAATAAAAATAATGTAGCCATTATATCGGGCTTTTGTACGAACTTGTAAAATCGTTTTTATTCCGTTATTCGTTTATCTACATAGTTCTCCTCTGTAGTATAGCCCCCTTCTCCCAGTTAAAAGCAAATGAGTAACGCTTTACAAGAAGCCTTCCAGTACTTTATAACTGTGCATTTATCTGCCGCAATTGTCGTTTAGTTTGTGTTCAGATACACGACGTAATATAAGTAGTAGTTCATATGATTTGTGTGTTTGTTTCGAAGAGAAGTCGCACTCAACAAACAAATCACTTGATGGTATGTTAGAGTTCAGAGAATTTTTCCGTCTCTGTCTGGCGATCAGAAATGTCAATCCAGCCAGTCTGTACAGAAACACTACTTCCTGGGGAGAGAGAGGGGATATTTTTTCGGGGTGGAGTGATTGGGGCAGAGGATCGTGACGCGTCGAAACTAGGATGGGTGTGGGGGGGGGGGCGGGGTGG
>PNEQ01055593.1:14255-32903 GCA_003012365.1 Medauroidea extradentata
GGGGGGGGGGGATGGGGTCAAATTTAGTTACCTGGAGACTAATGACATCGGTGATCTGACGACACTTCCTGGCACCGTGCAATGTCGTCAGATCGAGGGTTTACTGTATAATAACGTATTTCTTTTATAAATTCGTTGGTTTTATCACGGAATGCAACAGAAAATAATCACACTGGACACTACTGCAATCTATCGGTACTAGAATTAAACAATAGAGCACGCTGCACTGCAGCACATTCTAACAGAGATGCGAAGCACTATCTGTGAATTAGTTCCTGCGCTATCAGCCGCTGCGCTGTGGAGACTGGATACCTACATGCTCGTTCACTAGCCTGCCACTAGGATGAGGATCTAGGCGCGCTCTTGTTACACAACACAGTATTGCTCGCTCGGCCGTGTGTACTTATCTCAAAATCACTCCCGTTGCCAAAGTTGTCAACAAATTTTAACGATACTTTTTTTTTTGTTTCTGGCGGATGGTATAAGCTTATCTACGGAGAAATAAGTACATACTGCGGCCAGTGGTAGAATTTTTTAGTGAACTTACATTACAATTTGTATTTCATTTTATCAAAGTCACTTATTTATTTCATACATTTTTTTGTAATTACAGTATTTGAAGGTTCCTAAAATCCTTTTCGTTAAGTCGATGTTTTCGTTAAATGAGTGTATGCAAAATCGAGGCTCTACTGTATACGACAAGGAGGACCAAATGTTATGACTGGGAACTAACATTTTAAGAAATTGTTTTTGGCTACAAAAGAGTTGCCGCCCATGTGCGAAGTTCTGCGGTCACTGACACACTAACTGTTTTTCCTAGTTGCCGTCACGACTACCAGGTGCACTGCATGCATGGTGCCAATTTTAAACACACGTCAACGTCACACAAATCATACTATTTGCAGCTCAAAATATCCATTTAAATACATTTTACAAAACATTAACAATTGACAACCCAATTTCTTCAGAAAAATCCTGCCCATAAAATGAAATAAAATTTTATTAAAAAAGAAAGTGTTTGGTTTATGCCAGAACCTGTTAAATACGAACTTAGTACAAAAACACACATAACGTCTATTATTTAAATTTTTCAACGGGGCTAAATACAATAGTTGGCAACTACGACAGATTTCTTGGCAACACTGGCTTGTCACAGCAGTGAAACTTGGCTGTATTTGTATAAGAACATGAAAATATATGTAAAGAATTTTAAAAAAGTAGAGCATCTTTTTACGATTTGGGATTTGGAGTCATTCTGTCATAGGGTGGTACTTAGTACTTGACACTACATATGGTCTACAAATGACATACATAAGTCAGTTGCTTACCTTGTGGATTGAAGAACCCTGTCATCCAGAAGGATCTTGGCCGCCCCTTGAAGATCCACGTGGAGAACTGCGTGTTCCTGTTCAGAAGTTCTGTGTACCAGAAACCTATCGTGGACGACTCCCAAGAAACTTTCTGCCAGAAGCTTGGCACACGAGCATTGAAGATATTGTCTAAGGCATCTCTCAGGTTCTACAATGCAATAAGATGAAAAATGTACATACAATTTGTCAAAGCGTGACTAATATGCCAATCACACCCAACTGTAAATTCTGTTTCACATAGCTGCAGTATATTACCACAGTCCTAACACACTTACTTATGTTTGTTGTACATGTTTGATGTAATGTCAATTGACATTATGTATTTGCCCTATAATCAACATCAGAAGTCCAATGTGTGGTAAATTTTATCTTGTAGTGGGATTGACTTTACGTAATGAAACAGTGCGCACCATCAAAACTTACAGAAATGATACAAAAAAGAACATAGCTATAAACTGTAATCCTACTATGTACAAACTGTGACACCAACCAGAGCTCGGATACTACTTGTACTGAACTATGTAATGATATAAGTATAATATGAACTTCTTATTTCCCTATATATTATCATATTCCACAACTGAGAAATGATACAAATAAAATATTGAATGGTTTTTTTTTTTTGTTAAAACATCAGAATTTTATTCTAGGATTCTCAGTCATAGATAGGGCCACGATTTTGTCGCGAAGAGATTTTTGCCCCACTGTGTTTCAGTGACTCTCGTGCACATCGGCAGTTCTGTTTCAAGGTTATTGGCAGCGTGTCTATGTTCAGACATGTTTCTCATTTGACTTCACCAATCATAATAAGATTATTGTGAGTCTGTACGTCTATAATTTGCGAAGGCAAGTGAGAGTAAAATCATCCAATCACAGACGATGTAGCAGAGCTGCAGGTGTGCACATGACGCATCGAAACCAAGTGTTGCAAAAATCTTTTCGGCATAAAATCGTGGCTCTAGTCATAGATGTTAATGGTTACGATGCAGGTGCTACTCCATACACTATACTTAACAAAATACCATCTTTACCATCCCCAATACAGCCACACAAAACTATTCCATTCAACATCGATTGATTAATACTTCGGCTAGTGATTAGATAATTATCTCAGTCAGCAAAACATAAAATTCAAAAGAATTCTCAAACCTCTGGTTAGTCTTGCAATAGAAACTGTCTACTTCATTTACACGTAAACATAAGAGCAAATATCAACAAAATACTTAATTTTCAGTCATACTAAAATGTATAATATGCAAAGCCAAATTTACGAGAAAAAGCACTCATTTAAATACATGTAATTAAATCTGAAGGCTCGTAATCGATATCTTACTGCTTTCCCACGATGACTTCAGGTTTACTACAAAAACTATTCTAATATAAGACAAAAATTTCCCTCTTCTCTAATTTGACATACTTATTTTATGATTTGCAATATCTATAACTCTTTCCCAATAGAGCCTCTAACTTTTATGTTGACGGTATATGCGATCTTGGCATCGCTTCCTTCAATATACCGTAAAATTCACATCATGATAGTTTGGGAGTTAAGCAGATAATAAAATATTCCTTCCAAAAATTAACTAACTTGAAAAACAAACTTTTTTGAAACAACAATGCTTCTTACTCTAGAAAAAAAAATATTAATCTAGCATAGAGAATAACCTCCTCAATTGCTTAGAGATATTACAGCAAAATCTTTACACATATATATATATATTTCCAAAATAGCTAATATTACTTATTAGACCAGGGACCTTATTATTAGTTTCTTGGAATTGACAGCTCGATCGGGAAATAACAATTCTTGGAAAATTTCAGGTTTTAGTTATTCTACGTTACATGTAGTGTCTTGGTTACTCTCGATTCTCGTTTCATCCCGATCTGTAGTTCTCGAGTGCTATGTTACCGTCGACTGCTGTTTCACGATCGGGAAGTCTAGTTAACAAACATGGCGGACGAAAATGTGAAGGTTACGTTTATTATAGATCGGCACAGTATTTATGAATCTCCGCTCTCTAAACGTTGTGCTCGATGTAATAACATTAGTGTTTCGTTAGAATCATAGTTTGAAGTGCTGCAAAGAGTTATTAACTCAGTATCTCACCACATTGCGGACGAGGAGGGTGGCTTGATGCGTGTAAATATTATATGCACAATATGTTTCACATCCACACTTATTAAACGTAATTAAACACTTACATAGCGCATACACAAATTAAAAAGCGTTAACATAAATACTCCGTTACATTTGTTAAATATGACTAATTTAGCCTACAAATAATATGTGCACAGTTATGTGGAAGGTTAGCATTTTGGCTTAGTAACCCAGAGGTGGTTACTTCTTAGTTCAAATCTTCTCAAAATTTGTAATTTATTTATTTAGCTTATTATGGTAGAATACATTTTAATATTCCAAAGCAATAACCAATTTGATTTTAACTTGCATTTTTATGTTACTGTAATGCCTGTAAAACAGTGGTGTCTCGTCAGGGTAAGCAAGGCAAGCAGTGCTTGCCCAGGCAGTTACCTGACAACGCTCTGATTATAATAAATATTTACTTGCAACCTTGTCTCTACTAGAAGCTAACTATGACTTGTGCAAATAGGTGTACTTTTTACGAATTCTGCTCGGATTACAACACTGTCAAACGGAAGAAAAGAACTCGTAAACAACCAAAGCAAGCTGTTTAAAAGCGTTTCCAATAACGCTTCCAGTGGGTAGAGTTGCCGTGATAGTTTTCGGGTGAATGAAGGGGTTGGAGGGGCGGCCGGGCGGAAGGAACATGGAAGGTGATTGGCTAAGTGACGCTGTTAGAAGCTACGATTGCAGTGCTTTCTCACCGAAGTAATACGAGTATAGCCGAACCTAGCTGAATTGCCACTTTAGTGGTTTTGTTACCAGTTACTGTGATTTCAGATAATGTCAAGTTTTGTAACTTATACACTGATAACAAGGGAGGCGAGGACTGTTTAGATTGATACTAGTAAATTGGAAATTTTCTTTTCTATTGATAAGATAGGTCTCCAGTGATTATTCAAGTGCCATTAGTGGTTTTCTATTAACTTCAGTAGGCAACTCTGGTCATCAGCAGTTTGTTTTACTACACGAATCTAACATGCTCGCAAGTTCCCGCGCTGCACGGTTATGCTGCCAAGTGAATATTATCGTTTTTTTTATTTAATTTGGTTACTGTGCGTTGAAATTTACCATTATTAGCTGTGTTATCTAAACTAGGGGTTAAAATTGGTCTTGCGAGACTAAAATCCAAGATGCATAAAATGAATGAAACGGAAACGTTGATGCAAGTGTTGTGTAAGTGGATTAAGTGCTAAACCTTTTTCCAACAGTGTTTTTACTATTCTACAAAGCTGTGACCTCATCAGAGAAGGTAGGCCGACACCTATTATTTGTGTAATTCAACACGTTTGTAATCTTGTTTAAAATTTCTCTTTATTCACAATTTTTGTAAATGTTGCAGAAGTAATTTCAATAATGGTGTTTTGTGCTCAGTTCTCATAAACATATCTGAACTATTCTTGTGAGATCGATTGTTGACTGTAATTTTTTTGAAGGTTACTTTTACAATGAAACATTTTGTAAACCCAGTTGCCAAAAGAAGCCTTAGGTCGTTCACGATAAAGTGAACACTAAAAATTTAACATTTGGAAAATATCACTGGCCGTTACATCATATAATTCTACATTAACTATAGTTGCTTTACACCTTGTATGGTTGGCAATGAAACTACGCAAAATAGTTCAGTGTATTTTCATATTTTAATAGAACAAAACTGAAACAAAATCAACCGAAATAGACATACTTGTATTTTATATAGTTAATTTTATTTATCAAACGATATAGGTTCCTATCGACTGAACACTTTGTTACTTGCGCAAACATCACGTGCCGTGTCTAAAGATATTAGACATTTCCCATCGTTTGCCTTTACGCGCGGAAAGATACGAAATGGCTGAAAATAGATTTTTAGCAGGGCATTTTTTGAGAGCTCACTTTATCTCGAACCGTTTATAGTAATACTACAACTAACTTTGAAAATTATGCAGTTTTGCAAAGTTAATATTACTAAAGCTTTGTTGGCAACTGGGATTCCAAAGTTTTTCTTTGTAAAAATTCAAAAATTGTTCAACAGTGTTGATGGCAGGATATTAAACGAAGGCTTTATGAGAGCTATGAATATAATAATGCGAATTCTGTAACTCTACAGTCAATGGCCTCTAACATTGACCACATCACCAGCCGTGATTTTCCAACGCGCAGGGGCGTCATTTCAGGTTTTTCTTGGGGTGAGGAGGGCGACAGTGACCTTGTTGCATCTTTTTTTATTAATTGAGCATGTATAAATTAGAAACTTTAATAATAAAACTTTGGTTTATGTGCTTATGTTAGTATTATGTAAATAACAAAATACACAAAAAATTTTATACACTTATCCTTCGAAATCCAGGAGGGAGAAATTCCCCCCCCCCCTTAAATGACACCCCTGCCAACGTGGCATTCAGTAAATAGTAACATGGCAATCTGACCCACCCCCTGGCTGGCTCCTTGGTTTTATCTTAAGGTATCAGGTATCCCATCATATTGCCTTCGCGCATCCCGATAAAGATTCTTTGACGCGATACTTGATACCTTAACAGCTGCCATACAAGCCGTTACGATTTCCGTTACGTCAGTTGCTAAACTGGCTGCAACACTTGTTGCCAAGGAATGCTTTTCAGTCGGTTTTCTTATATTCTCTCTTCCGTTAAAATATTCCGAGTTTTAAGCCCCCCCCCCTACTTTCCCCTTTTAATCGCTAAATCCTGGTAGTCGCAAATATGATTACTAGCTTGCCTTTCAAATTAGGTCACGCATCACCACTGCTGTAATAGAGCAAATAACGACATGCACATTTTAACTTACAGTATTTACTCGAATCTAAGACGCCATCGATTCTAAGATGCACCTGCTTTTTTTGAAAAAATTTGGGAAAAAAAGTTTTTATTGATTCTAAAAACAGCGAACATGCAACAATACAATCTGTTTAAAGAAATATTAACCTTTATGTAACAAATATTTAATTACAAATTAAGAAAAGGGAAACTTACATAAATGCATGATCACTAGTTTTCTGCATCCATTATAAATTTAGGCTTAGGCCTACCAGTAAAAACATTTTACAACAATTGCCTTAAATTGAGATTGAAAATTATTTACACATCACAGTCACTGTACTGTTTTCAATAACAAGCATTAACAAATAATTATCATAACAGATAAATGTAGAAAAGAATGAGTTTGCTTATTATGGTAATAACAGCCATCATCTGTAGCACTGTCTGTAGTGGATTCATTGTTGGAATCATCAAGATCAAAGTCTCTGTCATGTTCACTGTCACTATCTTGCCACAACTCGTCGTCCTCTGTTCCATCCATATTGTTTGAGATACAGCATTTTTTAAATGCCTTTGCTATAAGATCTTCAGGGATCCTATTCAAGCATTCAAAACCCATTGCGTAACAACAGACAAAGGCACCCTCTTTATCCTGTCAGCTGGTGTAAGTTGCCGATCTTCCCGAGAGAGCCACTGGTTGTATTGCTCACGCACACTGTCTTTAACAGGCTTGTTGATGCAAACGTCTAGTGGCTGCAGCTGTGAAGTCATGTCACCAGGTATGACAACTTGATCACATTTATTGCGTTTCAGTTTCTGTTTGACGTCTTCAGTTAGATGCCCACGAAATGCATCTAGCACCAACATTGATGGTAAATTCAATGCATTTCTAGGTCTCTTGAGCCATACTTTATCACACCAGTCAAGCATGAGCTCATTAGTCATCCACCCTTTCTCTTGGACTCTAACTAAAATGCCTCTTGGGAAAACTTCAGTTTTTAGCAGTATTTTTTTTTTTTTTAAATAATGTAAGGTGGTAATTTTTTTCCATCTGCTGTACAGCAAAGCATCACCGTAGTACTCTGTTTTTCACCTCCAGTGGAAATTACTCTCACTTGCTTTTCCCATTTCTCATTGACCGTGGTATTTGAGGGCATGTCAAAAAAATTGATGTCTGGTACAGTTCCCAATTTGCCCTAACAAATAACTGTTTGCCTTTCTCAACCTAATGACATACCTCTGGAACTGTAGTAATTTCTCGTTGTAGTCGGCTGGCAGTTTCTGAGAAATCGATGTGCGTCTGCAAATTTA
Organism: Medauroidea extradentata; assembly: GCA_003012365.1. NCBI lineage: Eukaryota > Metazoa > Arthropoda > Insecta > Phasmatodea > Phasmatidae > Medauroidea > Medauroidea extradentata. Next base: position 21,833 of record PNEQ01055593.1, read on the forward strand.
AAAAAACCTTGTCTTTTCGTGAATTGAGCAATCCATCCACGACTTGCCCTGAATTGGTGCAGTGCGATGCAAAGTCGCGTTGCAATCTCCATTGCCTTCAATTTTATTATTTCGCAAGATACCGCGAATCCACCATTCCGTTGCTCAACAACGAAATTTTTCACCTCCTCTTCAATTTGTGGCCACGTTTCAGCCCTTGGAAACCCTTCCTTGTACTTTTTGATGCAAATATTGCATGACGATCTTTCCTCCAATGACGAACATTACACTTGCTGATTCCAAAATGTGAGCCTGCTGCTCTGTTACCATTATTTTCTTAGAAAATAATTACTTCTTGTTTAAATGAAGCTGTGTAATGTTCACGTTTATCCGCCATTGTAAACAAAGTACGTAAGCCATTACAAACTGTCAAAATCGATACAGCCTGCAGTTGCTGCTTTACGCACTAGATAACAGCGCTGTTCGGTACGTGTCATACATAGTTGTTGCTTTACTCGCTAGATGGCTCTGACTTAGTCGAAGCGAAGCTGGCGCTGGCAGTTATGGCGGATTATGTTAACGTGTACACGCGCGAATGTTTACAGAATTAGGTAGACATTTACCGTAAGGCATAAATATAATTTTATGAAACATTTTTCTGTGTGAAACCACTACATACATTATTGTACCTTCTTTAAATAATATAAGTTACAAAATTAGTTTGTGCCTAAATGCTAGTTTTCTATGTAATAATTTCACCTAGACGTGTTATTTATATAACTTTCATTTTTATTAGTTTTATTATTTCTATTAAAAAAGTGTAGCAAAAAGTATGCACAGTGCAAAGAAAAATGTATGAATATATAGCATAAAAAAAAAGTTTTTTTTGGCCATAAAAATCATTGGTAGTTGATTGTAAGACACACCCATGTTTTTCAAAAAAAAATTTCGAAAATATATGCGTCTTAAGAGTCGAGTAAATACAGTAATTATCGCAATATTTTACCGATGTATGCAATGAATTTTACTGTATCTTAAATAATATTCGAAGTGCTAAAACTGTGCAGACTCTTAGTATTTTATGCAATTCAAGTACCATGTTAGGTAGTAGATCATTATGAGTTCACATGTTTCCAAGTGATAAGTGGTTAGAGGTGTTAGGGTGCTACTTCCCGAAATACATACTTTTAAAGTTTGATTCGTCAAAAATGAAAAATTGTTTAATATGTATTATAATATGTACACTACATTCTAGTGTTTACAAGTCATAAGTAAATTAATTTTCAAAAGGTATTTCTATGATTTTTAAAAATTATTTTACATTACTGTCATGTTAGTGTAACAATAAAATATTTCGCCTGTGGTTACACACACTTTTGGTTATTACAGTGTATATTTGAGCACTGACTATTTATTAAGACATGCATATGCATAATTGGCTTATTAAATTTTCTATGAAGTGTTGTTATTTAATATTGTTCTGTGAGTTCCTAGCAGCCATTAATGTGGAGAGTTGTGTTGAAACGAAACATAGTGCCAATACACTACGCACAAAATATCCAGTGCAAATAATTTCAAAAAATATTCTTTATTTTACTTAATAAGAATCCCAACATAAGCGAGTTACATTCATACCGAACAATATATTAAATTATTTAACTTACAAGAGTAATATTTACACAAAAAGTTATTTTTCATGTAATTTTTCGTAAAAATTTGAAGTATTTATTTTTGCCCAGTTGGTTGTTAAATGTAAGTTAAGATAGTTGAGAAAAATGCTAGAGGGGGAAGTCGATAACCCGAACGACTGGAGTGCTCTCTCTTGGAATCAAGATCGAAAGGTAACGATAGACAACCCAAGAAACTCAGAATAAAGACCGAGTGTTCAGTCATGCATATTAAATCATCAAATAAAATGCAAAATTTGAAATAAATTACTATTTCATCACCAGAAAATATAAAAATAATCAGTTCATATACATTATCAATAAATATTGCTAGATGTAGCTTCTTTCAGTATCTTTCACTAATATAAAGAGCATTTTACACTCTAACAGAAATTCAATATTAATTTGAAAATAAAACATGTAAACAAATTCCAGTAGGACAGCTGTAATACCAATACAGTACTAACACCACACTCTTTGCGGTGTTAAGGCACCTGGCCACTGTATAACTTCAAATTTTGCATTTTTCTTTAATTTTGGAAGAATTATTAACCAAAATGATAAACTTCTCTTCTTTGATCAACGGTTGTGCCTAGACAAATTATTTCATTAACGTTACCTGAAGGGTTATTACGTGTTCCGGAATCATACCACTGGAGCCAACATAATAATATGGGACATAAATCACACTGTAAAATTAAGTTAATAATTTAAATTTAACCTAATGATGGGAATTTTAACATAACACCACTTTTTATTATTTTCCTATCATGTTTACTTTCATTTTGACATTATTAAAATTCTTTGCACTTTATTTAAATAGGTTTTTTTTTCTGAAATTTACTTAAATTTTTATTTTGGGGCAGTATTTGATTCTTTGGGAGTTTTCCTAAGGCATAAGGTAGCTTGTACTTTGAAACGTTACCCAAGAGGTAGGATTCGTGGAGCTGAAGGGTCAGAATTTGAGAAAATCGCAGAGGTGTAGGTTGTTGAAGCAGTTCGGTCGCTGTTTTTACATGTTTGTGCCCAGTGTTGCTCTGCCTATCAATTTTTATTTTGTTTGAAAGTCTTGTCCGCAGTTAAAAATAATATTTATCTTCTTCTTAGTGTAAAACTTATTAATGTATTGACATGTAACCAGTTTGAATAATATTTCAATGTTTATTAGTGCTTCATCTGTAAATTGAATCTCACAGTTTAACTCAGTTGAGTTGCGACCTTAGATACCATGTTTGTCCTCAGGGAGATAGCCTTAACAGCAATGGTGGATGTAGAAGGATCGCTATTGTGTGTTTTTGACATGGTGGCCAAGTAGGCAGTTGGACTGAGGCAGTGGTGACGAGTAGTAGTAAAGATGTCGGAGTCTGAAGGATGTCTCTGTCAGGTGATGCTGTTCCGTCTTGTGAAGAACAATATTAATTGGTCAGAGATGATGGGCAGCAGAGGCAAACATGGAAATGGTATCGTGGTGCAGCGGCACTGGTGAGTTAGGTTTCTGAAATGGTGGTGTCGCTAACGGGTGATAATAAGTCCCACACAGAACTTTCACATTTTACTACACAAATTTTAAGAGGATGTGAAGCTTGGGGTAAAATCAGGACTTTGTGTCCCTGTACAGTTGATTATATAAAACTACATTTGTAACAAAACTGAAAGTATTAAACAATTATTTGTACATGCGTGGCTAATAAATTGCTGTCTTGAAGGTCAAGGTATGTGTACGCTGTCTCGTTTAAATCAATAAATTGTTGTTGGTTTGTATGTGTGCTCGTTACCGAATCAACCAGTTCATTCTGTAGACAGTCAAACCTACCCCTTAGTGATGGGTGGGGCCACCATTTTGAACAATACACTAACTGCAAACTTTAAGCTAGAGATGGGACCATTCCATTCTTTTTACGATTCTTAATTCCAGCTATATTTTTCTCTATGTTTCGATTTTCGATTACTTATATTCTAAGTAGTTACAAAAAATTTAAATTTAATGGCTGCAGTTCATAAACTAAATTAAGCTGAAGATGATAATAATATATAATGAATATTTAAATTATTTTGAGTTTGATTTCCGTACTTGCTACTCGTAACTGTTCACACGAACGTAAAATTTACTTAATGCATTTAACTTTTAGGTTAATATTAGTTTTATCTAGTAGCGGCAGCAGGATACCCTAGTGAAATTTAGGGCATGTAGATGGGTAGTAAACAGAACTGTTTGAAATGTAGTCAAATAGCCAAGTTCCTGCTTGAATATATTTTATTATAAGTAACATTGTATGTTTTATAGATACATACATGCAAATCATTAAATAATTTTAAAAAGAAAAAAAAATCACAAACTATAGCACACTGAGAAACTTAAGCTACATAAGGAATGTAACATATTCAAAATTACACTATGCGTATGGCACAACAGAACTAATTTAAATGTGTTTTCGTATTATTATAAGATACGCAATGAACCCACGGATACCGGTGTACGTGACTAGATGCAGTGTATAGGCAGTTATAAAAACTCACTAGGTTAGCCTGGAGGAGGGAAACTTCAACTCGAGTTGATTAAATAGTTGTTCGAATGAAATATATTTGCGTTCAAAAAGTGAATCGAGGTTATTGCTTGAAGCATTCAATAGCAGCCTGGCTAACCTCTGATGATCGATCAAGAATACCTAGTTAACTCCTTTGTATCTGTCAAGCAGATGATGTGACAACTCCTGAGATATTGGATCTGGCAACGCTCTCATGCAAGTCCACCAAGCCTGCCACCATCAGCACGACAGCTGTTCGGCGTTCATATTTTTCTGAGTGACATTGCAGTTTCTTTGTGAACACGTTCATTAACTTTGCGACATTAAAAATGTAAGAAATTACGGTACTGGATTATCGGATTGCGATTACTGTGTTAAACTTTCCGTCCCAACGTTGAACGTGCCACCGAGCTCTTCGTGTATAATATGTATGTTATGCAAGTGCCGTACAGTGTTGTCTAAAGGAATGTTAACCTCAGCAGTTAGGACTAATTATTTTTGTCTTAATCGTAATATCTTTTGTTGAATGTGAAATTTATTTGTGCGTCCACATGAGTGCAAGGTTTTAATTTTACGTGCATTTCATTTGCTTGTAGGCCTATGTTGTTTTTGTCTCTCGGTACCACGCCATTTTCTAACGTGAGAGAATAGAACATACCACATTACATGAATTAAAAAAGCTGATTAATTTTAATGATAATTGAATTAAATTGCAAGGAATTTTAAGTATATTAATCAGCGTCCATTTTAAACTGTTCACATTCACATAGAAATTGAGAGCAGGACCACCCCATTCAAACTATACAGTCGCTATTTATATCGTAGCACGAGAGGTCTCATAAAAATAAATCAAATGTTCCAAATATAATGTTCAAAATTCTAAAGTACTGGTAGCAGGAATGTTCTCCAAAATTGCTGCTCAAAATGTCAAAAACCACCTTTATACTCCTCGAATTCAGCCGATTCACAATCAGATAAATTCCACACCGACGACTGTGTGACCTTAGAAATTGTTCCTCGATAAGTCTCCTGGAGGGTGACGAGTTGAATTGGTGTATCAAACTTGACAGATGCCTCTGCCAGCTGCTTCGGGGGAAGCGATGAGACATCACTGGACACTCTTGTTGAAATTCGCCAACAGGTGCACTATCAGTATGCATGAAGTACACTAGACCCCCGATTTTACGAACCCTGGATTTAATGAAGGTAGCGATTCTACGAATACAATCTCAGGAACCCTCAAAAAATAACAAAATTATATGACAAAAAAATTGTAAGGAATTACGTTGACAATGAATAAAACATACGGTATCTAATTAACGGTATTAAAATATGAATTGTAAAGTTGCAGTTATTACTTGGTAAGTCACAATATTAAAAATAAAACAAAAATTGTGAAAATCCGTTAAAAATTGCGGTAGTGACAGTTTGAAAACCGTGCAGCGCGGCGCCGCTTGTGCCAAGCCGGCTGGCCAGTCTCCAACTACGACGTATTAGGATCTATATTGAGGTCGTACTATAGACGCAAAGTTCCAGCGCATGCGCATATGCTCATCTAACTATAGTACAGCCTCCTTCTAGGCTGTTTCACGACGTCTTATATCTCTCTCATCTCGCGCCGAATGAGTTTACTTTTTTACATGAACCCTATAAAAAAATAGCGTGATATTTTTCTTTATTGCGTTAACACCATAAGTACTTAAAACAATTAACATAGCGCATAATTTGCTTAAACAATGCGTTACTGCGTGTCGTAAAACGTGGGTTTCATAAATGAGCACGATAATAGCGCTACCTATTTTCCAAGTGTAGAAACATTTGTCTCCGGGTATGTCGAACTTGGAAAATAAATAGACGTTCGTGTAGTACGTAATCCCGGAACTCCTAATTTACTTTCACCGCGTATACTGACTGTGAAAGTGATTATTTTCAATCACTTATACATGTAATTCTCAATGATTTTAGGTAAGAACGTCACAAAATGGCATTCTTGGAACATCGTCGGTATAAGCTACGGTGCCGCTATCTATCTGCCATCTTGTGAACGTTCGTACAGTTGCGCTATCTGTCTGCTCTGCACGCTACTAGTATCTACGTTCTCGTACAATTCATCAACAACGTCGAGGGAATGTTAATACGTTAAGTTATATAAAACTGCGCAATGAATAAATACATCCGCTTATTCCTTCTTTCTTTGGTTAATAATTTACAAGGGCATTTTACTAGTAAGGAATGCCTACTTTTTTTTTCATTAAACGCTATGCTAATCGGGCTATTCGCTCGTGAGAAGGCACTCGGCAGCTCAGTTTTCTCTTTTTTTAGGACAAAGGTTGATTATATCTATTGTTTAGCAGTGTTCTTTTGATCGTAAGACATCTGCTTATTGATATAAATTTATATTTCAACTATCACTTGCGTTATTTTTCCGTTAAATACTGTGGAAGTCGGTCTATTCGCTCGAGAGAAGACACTCGGAATCTCGATTATCTCATTTTTTTAGGAAAAGGATTGGTCATATCTATTGTTTAGCGGTGTTCTTTTGATCATAAGACGTCTGACTATTTATATAAATTGATATTTAAACTATCACTTGCTTTATTTTTCCGTTAAATGCTACGGGAGTTGGGCTATTCGCTCTAGAGAAGACACTCGGAATCTCGATTTTCTCATTTTTTGGGGACAAGGGTCTGTCATATCTACCGCTCAACAGTGTGACGTCTGGCTACTGATATCAATTTATGTTTACATTATTACGTTAATTAATTTCCCGCAAAACGTTACGGAAGTCGGAGCCTAGAGACACTTTGCAGAAAAAATGCAATTTTAAAATTTTCTGTTACGGCACGGGGAAGGGGGGGGGGGGCAAAAATAAGCCGCTATCGAATTTATGAAGGTAGTGATTTTACGAAAGCGATGAGAGGAACCGTGAGTATTCGTAAAATCGAGGGTCTAGTGTAATAACTCGTTGTTTCTCTTGGTCGCACGATCCACTAATCGGGTGATTAAGGCACAACAGTTTTGCAGAATCAAAGACCGGATCGTCCTTCACTCAATACTATAGTCAATACTCTGCCCAACGGGAATATTTGCAGAGTATAATTTGAAGGACAGTTCATTTCACCACACAGGATTGTTTCATCAGAGTAGTTCCCGACTACCGACCAACCTGACGATCCACCTAAGAATGCTCGCCCAGCCTTCCAGCTTTCCCACCTCTCCCCCTGGCTTGTTTCCCCTCCACTCATCGTCGACTTCATCAATCTCCATCCCCTCCACCCAATGACGAAACCAGTACTACTCTCGGTGCACACTGTTAAGGCCTCACAGGGAAATGGGAAAAGTTTTCTCTTTCCACATAATCAACGATTTTTATTCTGCCAGTCTATTTCCACTGTACTGGAGAGTTGAGTCCTTATTCCTTCTGCTTACATTCTTGTGTATTCTCAGTGTCAAAGAGGAAAAAAATATAGAACACACTCATTGCTTTTAGTTAGGCTCTGCTATATCTCAGTCACAAGTTACTGGACCTTGAATAGAAATACGAAAAGTGCTGTTTAACTGAAAGCAGTGCTGAACATTTGTGGGTTACATCACTCCTGCCTGCTCAGAAATTTCCGTTTCATTGCACGTCTCTTATGTTGCTGATGGATAGGACTGATGCATGGTTGCATATAATAGTATATACCCTGCACTCCCAGGCAGAAGGTAACAACAGCAAAGGCTGCCCAAACCGAAGAAAATTTAGAGGATGGAACTTGAGCCTTGCTAGCCTCCTCTCACTAAAAGTGACAGTTCATGTCGAAACTGTGAAATAATAAAGTACTTATAAAATTGCCTCCTCAGTCTTCAAGTCACCTCTAACATCACTAAACAAAGACCACCTGTAGCAACATTCGAACCATTTCCAAAACTCGAAGCCTGCTGCATCTGTACACGAGTTGTGACCCTTAGCACGAGGCCATCCAGCTAGCACACAGCTATTTTCAAGGAATACATGAACATCCCTGCCAGACAACTATCCACTCATGCTAAGGAGCCGGAGTATGTGCCAACATAAATGGTTACCAGATTTACTCTTGCCACAACTATTGATTGGGCCCATCCAGAAGGTACTAAGCTATGACACTTCTCAGTGTCAGTCACTGGCCACTACCACTGACATATCTCACAAACATGCATCTGACAATGTTGGAAGAATGAAGACTACGTAATATTATTAGCATTTACATTAAACACCAAAATCTAACAGCAGAGTTGCTACATCTAAATAAAATCATTATTAATGATGAAAAATTTATCATGAATATTTAAAGAGCTTGATACAGAAAATACATTATATTAATATAGCGACTCCAAGACGAGGGGTTGGCAGAAAGACACAAAGACAATTATTTTACTAAGAAAAAGTAAGTATTTTTTAGATTTTCACATACTGAGTCTCTATTTGTATCGCATGGATGCATTTACTTCATGACAACAAAATTCATTGAGCGCCTCCAGGTATATTATACCCACCAAGACATGCAATTAGCAAGAATTCATGAATTTTCTATATGGTGCAGACTTAATTTATTAAAGCTCAATACTGATTGCAATTTCTTTGTAGACATACATACCTCATTCATTATGATGGTGCCCTCTATGGCAAGAATCAGGTCACGGAGGGTGTTCCCAACCAGCTTGATCACTCTGTCCATGCGTTCTATCTCTTGTCTAAGGAAAATGTTCATTGGCAAAAGGTGGTTCATTGCTCTGAGCCTAAAAAGGTTCAAGCATAGAACAATGTAATTTATTAGACTGCCGACACCAAGCACTTGCCTAACTACCTGCTGATCTGGGACTTGTGAATATATGTATTGCTACTCTACGGTGCATTGGCAATGTGAGAGTAATTTGTAATTAATTACACTCAAGACATACTAACTGAAAAATAATATAATTCATGTAAGGCACAGCATTGAAACAATAGAAATAAACTCTTTAAACAAGACATTTTACTTTGAAGGATTGTTTTATGTACAGTCACTTCAATCGCATAGTAAATGTAAAATTTTATAATCTATGATCTATTGTTTCTTGTAGATTAATAAATGTCCCCTCATTACAGTACCTGCGAGGACACTACTCACCTATCACGTACTTCAAATGGATCATATAGAGGTGGCAGTTTGGATAGCATATCCACAGCCTGACGATTCACTATAGACTCACGAGTCTCGCCTGTACCTGCTGCGGACTCTCTTGGCTGAACTGACAGGATTATGTCCAAAATAGTTTTAGTTGTGTTACTCTGGTACCTGAAATCATTTCAAAATGCATTGTATCATAATTACAAATTAAAACCACAGATGTGGTGGCCGGTGGGCGCCAAAACATAACATGTTAAAAAATTATACAACTAAGTCCACAATAAAACACAAATATAAGAAATTCATTAGTTAACAAACTCAACACACAAAAATTGCACAGTATGTCATTCTTTTCTGTGTATGATTCTACGTTTTTAGGTATATTAATTTTTATGCCTAAACGAGAGCAGATATCCAAAATTTTATCGGCAGTTTTGTTTAAAATCGTCTTCTCCATGTTGGCTGATATTTACAAGGCAGGTAATATTATGATTTTAGCTAATTATGTAACTAACAAAATTCTTGTTAGTTGACTTTTTAGTTGAATGGATAAAGTATAAATCTCTGGGTGTTGAAGTTTTCGAAGTCTTCCATTGTGAACTCAAGAAATGCATCCTATGCTGCAGTTCTGTAAAAGCATGTTGCAAAGCCAGGTTAGTAAACCTCAAGAAACTACCTTCAATGGAGCCCCCATCCCACGTGCACAGTCACACACACACCCACCCACCTCTGGTACATTTTAGGTGTGTATTTTTGTAAAAAGGCGACCAAAAATCAGGTTCCTACCATATTTTACCTCTTAGTATACGTTGTATGGCTTACTGTTGTAGTATAGGGCAACTGGGCATGCAAAAATAAAACTGATTTGCTCCAACAACACATCTTTACTCCACGAATATTACATTCGAACTGAACGAAAATTGCTTCTGTCAAAAACACAAACGATACATTTTGGCAGGATAGTCAACCTAAACAAAATAACCCAATTCACTGTATTGCCAACTTAAGACATTAAATATAACTGCTGTTCATACCAACATGACAAAATATGTTTTTCACACTCTAACACCCACAGTTGAAAATAAATTTCTTTATGAGTGTTCATACAGGTTAGCATACCATCAGTTTTTCAACGTCAAAGTATTTACCAAACATGGCACTAGCTTAACTCTTGATACATAACCCTATTTTCTTTAACAATGTTGTGTGCCTTGATTTTGACAAAGGTTTTGCTAAGATATCAGACAACATATCTTCACTAGGCAAATGTTCAATAGAAATCACATTACTTTCAACATGCTGCCTGTTGTCGGTATCGACAATGCAGAGGTTGGCAGCATGAGTCAGTCAAGTGATGACCTAGCTAAGACGAGGACGTGCTGAGAGAATGTGTATGACGAATAAATGAGAGGTAATAAAGTATTGAGAGAAATCACGACATGGCGCAGTCGGTAGGATAGAAAATATGTACCAGTAACATTAAAACAAGAAGAACAGTGTTAAATTGCGTCTAAGTAAGAAAACAACAGACGAAAGAAGATGGAGTCGTTCAAGCCGCCGCCGCCATTGGTTTTGGACGGAAATCTTTGTGAAAATTTTAGAAAGTTTAAACAAAGTTTTCAAATTTTCATGTTAGCCACGGGATACGATTCAAAAGAGTCGAAAGTGAAAGTGGCTATGCTGTTGAACGTAATCGGCGATGATGCGGTGGAATTGTTCAACACTTTTGATCTCTCGGACGAGGATAGAACAAAGTATGAGACAGTGTTGA
>PNEQ01055594.1:5376-32809 GCA_003012365.1 Medauroidea extradentata
GGTGGGATTATTAAAGGCTACGTAGCGATGAGCAACTGCTTTTAAAGCTTAATACTGTTTTTAAATAAGGCGGACACAATTTTCTTATGATTTTTGACCAAAAAATAATTTAATTAAAATTAATTTTGTTTTTTGAAATTCTGTCCGAGTTATCCGAAGTCCGGGACATCGAGGTCCGAGTTATCGAGGGTTCACTGTACATTATAATATTTTCATTATATGTCACCTGTTATTTATTTACTCATTTAATTAATTAATCAATTTATTTAATTATTGTCGCCCTGAACAGCTCTAGGCCTTGGTGGAGGAACACTACATAAACACAGAGACAACACAAAGTTCAACACATGAAACAACAGAAAGTTGTATTATTCAAGTGCTAAACTGACAGATGATTGCTGAATTTCCACTCCAGTGAACATTTCTCCTTATTTACATGACCAATAATCACTGTCCCATTTGCACCTAAATGTAGAACTCTCTCTATAGACGTGCGGGAAAAATTTCTTTGTGGTGCACACACAGCTGCATATGAAATTTTGGAGTTTCACATGTGTCCCCTTTCATTAGTGAAATATGCCCAGGAGATATAAAATCACATTGATAGACAAGATTATTGTTGGTAATCATCGCTATATAGGATTATTTTGGTATAAATGATAAGTACGCACTATGGAAATCATACTACAATCTTATAGTGTTTGTTATGTTACTGTATCCTAAACACAGATGTTTTTAGTCAGAAGTAAATATTGGCTACATACTTGCTATAAGGTTTTGACCTGATGTCTTGGTGACTCCAAATAAATTAATATGTATTCTGGATGGTACACCATGAATTTCAAACAACACAATTGCATTTTTACTCCTGCAAATATAAACAAACAATGCCAAACTCTTTACATCAATTAGGACATTTGTGACATCGTCATATTCCCTCTACATCTATGATTCTGCCCTTTTTATCTTTCTTTCTTCTTTCTTCCAATTTCACACTGCTAAACACTTAGGTTTTAAATTCCATTGAGAAATCAGTTTGTATAATATGTTGTTTAGTTAAAACATAAACATTGCAGTGTGAAGGTGAATGAAGGGACAAGCTGTTCTTCACAACTAATAATTAATATTTGTTTCTCCTAATAAGTAGGCTGTACGTCTCATTGACAGCGAGGTCATTAGAGACAGCGACACATAATTTGGTGCAATGATGGAAATTAGGAGAGGAGTTGGTCATGGCCTTTGTTAAAGAACCATGTCAGCATTCGCATGGAGCGATTTCGGGAAACCATGGAAAACCAAAATCAGGATGGCCAGAGCCGGGGATTGAACCCGGGTCTTCCCGAATGCGAGTCCAACACGTTACCGTTGTGCCACCTCGTTTGGTTTTTCTCCTTGTAGATGCAGTAACAATAAGAACATGCTTGGGAAACAAATAGACGAGGTTGAGAAATGCCAGCTTTGGCACCCACACTGGTATGAGGGCAGCACTGGCACCAACTTTTCTGAAATTTTGAAATAGTTTAAATAGTTAGAGATTACATGATGTTCTGGTTTAAGTGATTTCATGAAGAATTATTGCAGAATTGGTACATGCATGATTAAATATGTAGCTTGTTTAGGTTTGTGTATAGTAATGGCTTGTAGTTTGATAAATGTCTTGTAGTCATATAGTTTGCTGTGTACCATCTTGTAGAATAAAGAACAGAAACAAACATATTGATTCTTATTTCAGACAGACTTGTGACCAGTACTTGATTGGAAAGGATTAATTCCAATGACTTTGTTTGTAACACAAAAATACCACAATTAAAAAAAAAAAAGAAAAAAAAAACATGGTTGTAAATTAATTTAACTTGCGCTATTTAAAACATATATGCTACATCCTTTTTAAAATAACAGCTATAGTCAAAACACAGATTTCATATGTTTCAAACATAGTTAAGTATGTTCAGGTTCCTTAATGTAATTACGTTATCAGCCATAAATATTTTCAAGAGTTTTCTTAAATTAAATATTGGTCTGATAAAGAGTAGAAAAAATTTAAGTTAAGCAGTCATAATGAACTAATAGAGATGGCAACTGTTTTATTTTTATATGGCCATAAATGATTGAATATACCCTGCAGTTAGTTGGCACCTGCTTTCAGAGGGTACTTCAAACATTGACCACTAATCTAGTATGGGAGTCTCCATTCTAAACCCCTCTTTGTTCAGCGAGTAAGATTTTACTGTCCAAGGAGTATTTTCCATGGGGTTACTATATTTAATTTCATTATTTTATGTCAATAATTTTCAACTTAATAGTTTAAATAAATAAATGAGTACCTGGTTAACTTGCCTATATACAGTGTAAATATACCAACTGACTGAAAATAGTAACTAAGCAGGGTTTTTAAAATTCTTACGTTATCGTGAACCACCGAAAATGACTGTTGTCTGACAGGAATCCGGTGAGCAGCATGCAGCGCAGGCAGTACCAGGGTGGTTGCAAGTTTGTGTGGAACTTAGTGACTGGTAGGTACTCTGTTGTGGAGAAAGATCCCTTGGCAGAGGCTGACCAGTACGAGATGGAGCAGATGGACCCTGACATCTCTGTGGGCTGGAACCCAGCGAAGGAGATGGCGGACCAATTCAGGGAGACCCTGCCCCAGATCCCTACCAGCCAGTCTGTTAGATTCATCACCAACGAGCTTGTGTTGGAAGGTACGTGCTATGGATTAAGTACAGTAGTTTTATTAGGGCACTTAAAACAGATGGTTGTTCATTAACTACATGTAAAATTGCTTAGGATTTGTAGTAAGCACATCAAGAATTGACTAGTATAGTTTCAATGCTACATACCTGTAACGCGGGATGTGTGTGTTCAGTGCTAAAACTATTGTATAGTTTACCATTTATCATTACCTACCGGTAATTAAAATAATTTGGTACATCTGCTTGAATTTTTATTTATGGTCACTAGAGTTTTTAAATTTGGTATACATGTTCTGGTAACATTTTTTCAAATTTCCTACACACTAAGTAGAAACTTAAAAGTTAATAAAACTAATTGCTGATTTTACCAAATTCATTATTGTGATTACAGTGTTCTCCCCAGCATAAATTTAGAGCTGGGTGGTTCATGAGACCATCTGGGTGCATCGTGGAATAAGCTTGATGGTGTTAATGGGAATATCTGTTTCTTAGCCGGGTGGTAGAGAAAACTAGCCGGGCGCGCCCGGCAAAATGGGCTTGGGGAGAACACTGGATTATGAGAAAAGAAATTCCTCTGTAACGGTACTGGCATTGATGCACCAAGGAAAGTCTTGCTAGATTAGATAGTGCCCACCCAAACAATGTGAATACTTGCATGTGCTGGTTCCCTTGTTCACTTGAACAGGATTTGTAGGATGAAATTAGTGGTATATATAGTAAGACTTTGGACAGATGAACGTGCACAGTTACCGGTGTTAGCCAGCAGTCACATGAAGAACCATTCAATAAAGAGAGGTTATCATTTACACCAGCTGTTTTTGTTTTTATAGGGCTACTCCAGCATGCTTGTTATCTCTGTCGCTGCAGGATAAAAAATTTTCATTATGCCAAGATAATGTACAAAAAATTCTTTAATAGTTTTTTTGTAAATAGTTTATTTTTGGTTTAATTTCAAATGAGAAAACCAGGTAAGTAGTGTTTGTTTACAGAAACATTTAATTTGGTGTTCAACTAAAGTCGCATGTTGCAACTAAGCAATACTGTATTTTGTATATCTTTGACTATAATGGAATGTTGCAGTTAAGAAGTTAATGGATACAAAGTTACATTACCACTTACTATCATGGCATCTGCTTCATGGTTTAAGTCTCATATAAAACCCAGTGAACAATTACGGTGCCAATTTCAGGATATTGTATTAAATGCTGCAAAGCATTTCAGTGGGCAAGAAAAGAATTCTTACGTTGATGTACAATGTCAATAAAGCATTGATTGCCATAACAGGATTATCAGAATTTACAATTAAATAAATTATGGCAGAGGGTAAATTATACAGAAAAACAAGTTTACATTTTTGACATGTATATAAATATAAGAAGACGGAGCATAAGAATTAATTTGGATTTTACAATGTTACCTTTGATGCAGCACAGAAGAGAGAAGTGGAGACATTTTGGTGAATGCTGTAACGCAAAGTATTGAGCACTAGTATGAGTAATGTGTCTGAGAGCTGAGTTAGGAACAGAGATGGAATGAAGGTACAGGAAATGGTATTACCCCAAGAAATCCTATCTGCCAACAGTAACATTATCCTCGTTTCCTGCATGTGGAAATTGGGAGCTACCATAGATCGCCGTTGGATACAAGTTGTCTGACCACTGCACCACCGTGGTCCCCCAATGCAGAGGATAGTACACACATTTTACACTCTGAGAAATACTGTCCCAAAACTGAAAATATTAAGTAAGATGTAGCAAGATGTTCTATTACGTTGCAACAGATAATTTTAGTGAAATTTCTTAAGTTGTTAGGATTTGACAGAAAAAAATTCTTTCTTCTGTTATACGTATTCATTTGAAAAAACTGAGACAGTGTCTCAACAAGTTATAGTATATATTTTTTGTATTTTCCAGTTTATATTTTGTTTAGTTTTTCAGCATGTGCTGCAATCTGTTTACATAAAAATGAATTTGCATTTTTACAAGTTAATACCAAATCTGAAATCTCAATCTTAGATAGCAAAACAATTCATTCATATTTTGTGTACAATAGTACTTAAAATACTGTCTCAAATTTAACGTTAACTGATGCAAACAGTTATTCCATACATGAAACTGTAATAACAAGAAATTATTTCATAATTATTGCTGTGACTTGCATGATAAAATATTTACGAGTCGATGACTATGTTGCTGTAAGTTAACAAACTTGAGTACGAGTTTAGAATTTGTACTCGACAAAAATAACACAGAATGTGCCAGTTGGAACAGTGTAATATAACAGCACAGAATTGGTGTTGTATGGGAGAAATATGTGAACACCAGTAGGGCCAAAGTTTTAAGTTGTAAAAAGTAGTTATTTCTACCTGCAAGGTAAATTCTTGCTGGTAAATAAATACAGAAATAAGTGTGTGAGAATCCATCAAAATGACTCTGTGATTAATTGTACATGCCAAGGGTTTGTTCAGAATGGTTTACTCATATTTTTATTTAAACAAAAGTCAGAGGGGACTGTCTTACGATGACATGAACTATAAAAATTGTTTTACATGAGTAAAAAATTAGTACGTAACCGTCTAATTTTCCTGTAGAATCGGTATTGTTAGCAAATTCTCTGTCTGCAGCTGTTATAATTGGTTTAATACGTAAGTTACAAAGTTTAATGAATTTTATTGCATGTAATCATTTTTGTTTGTTATTTTCTTTAGTATAATTTCTGTTAGTAAGAATTAAGGTTGGTTATTTTCTTTCTTCTACTTTCTTTATTATTCACTAATTCCTGTTGCGCTGAAAAAAGCCTTTGTGCTTTTATCATTATTATTATTCCTTGGTCTGGTCATAAACATAACTTTTGTATGTTGGGAATGTGTCAGAAATAGTGATTCAAGACATTAGTATTAGACTACCTTTCTTTAGTCGCCAGTTTCAACCACAAATATGTGGAAAACTGTGCTTGATATGTGGGTTTTGACTAATGCAGTTGACTTGTTTTTTAACTGTAGACACTTATATATATTGAACGTGCTTGAAATAAAATACAGCATAGTTTCCCTTCACCTTTAATACAGACTCCAGTGCCAAGTTCGGTTTTCTGCTCCTCGAGCCTTGCAGAAGTAGCGTAAGGCAGATGCTGTGCAAAACAAAAACAGACATTTATTTTGTGCCTTGTCCTACTGTTGGTTTGGGGTCCAGTTAACTTTCCTAATGGACGACTTGAAAAGAAGTGGAGCTTCAGTCAGGTGTGGGAAACAATTCCTATCTCCATGGATACCGCAGCCGAACATAACCTTCATATAGCTGTTTGGCGTCAAATGTCCCGGAGGAGATGTACGTCAAGAAAATTGATTATGTATTTGTTTGGAATTTGCCGTTTTTTTCAGGTAAACATTAATCTTATGTGTTTGCGTATCTTAACCATGAAGTAGAAACTACTACTATTTTTTACCCTTGCGCGCAAATCTATGAATGCGCAACATTTTCGCTTTCTGCAATTACCAACTAACAAATCAGCATGTTTGTAAACAAGCTTTGTTTCCCACAGTAATTTTCCCCTTCAGTGACAAGGGGCGTGTACTTCAAGTCGTCCATTACTGCTTGAGCAAGGGGAATATCAGGACATTTGTGTTATAAGAGGTAGATAGCCTACCAGCTTGTAGTCTCATGTATGACCTCGGGCACAGTCTTCTAATACTGAAATACAATGGTAATAACCAAGTTGGATCCAAAACTTAAATTTGTTTTTTTGGCCAAAAGTCTTAAGTTGAGGTAGGTAGAAAGAAAAGGTGCGTTTGAAGCAAAGGATATTTTTAGCTAGGTATGAAACTTGGGTTAACCAGAAATTTTGCATTTTTATGGCCGCAGGCTTATTGTCTGGATAGATTAAAATTTGTTAGTTTACGATTATTGTACAGAATTACATAATAAATCGGAATAGTCGTAGAAGTATTTGACCTTATCCGAACAGTTCTCATTCTTAATGACTGATCTAACATAGGTAACAGCAATATGAATGTGTTTCACTGACAGAATATGTGCCAGTTACCTTGTAGTCACAGTGTGAAAGTACTCACATTTCTGTAGCAAATGTCAGCAGCTGACATAACAAAGAAAATCAGAGTTATGGTCACTGTAAGTAAAGCTGAGGCAGAAGGAGGCTTCAGCAAAACAACATTTTGATATTTTATTTGCACTAACAAAATCTGGTTTTGATAGCTGAGGAATTTAAGCTAGTGGAAAAAATTTAAAATACATTGTATATTTATCTATCTCCATCCATCCATCCGTCTGTCCGTCCATCTATCTATCCATCCATCATAATTGTTCAAAGGTACCGTGTTGAATTTCCCCTACTATAGTCTGTCTCATGAAAGAATTAAATTTTTTGACAATTGTGTTGACATTTAATTTTTAAAGCAGTTTAAGTGTAAAAGCTGTTTTTGCCTCTGCCTCATTTGGTTTGTGCAAAAGTGCACTCGGCTGACTGTCCAATTGTGCAATAAGTATGTCTATCTTAGATAATATTTATTAGTTTTCAACAGTTCTGAAGATTTCCATGGGTGCATAGAGCTACAGGAAAATACTTTTAATTTTGATATACCTACTGCACAGTTTGCCAGTCAGCATTTTTGTTTGTTTAGATATCACCTGTGAAAGAGGAATGCATTGGTTTTCCATTGAAACAGCTGTAAAAAGGATGCCAACACAACTGTGAAAAAATGGAATTCTTTCATGAGACAGGCTACTGTAATATACCTTTCCTTTGCCCACCAGGATGAAGAAACGGTTAACCAATGTTGTGTATGTTCCAGGAGTGACTCTTCAATACTTGTCGGATATAGACAACATGGTGGGCCTGGTTCTTCAGGATGAAGTTTAGTGCCATCATCATATCTACTATGAATGCTCTCAACTTTCAAACAATAAGACTTACGTAGGATAGTCATGTGTGTGCATGTCAGTGCGTGACGTTTTGTCAGTCGTATAAGCCACATTACGTTAATGTTCCTATAGTAGGAAGTATGTATTGTACACTAGCAAGAGGACAAAAATGAAATAAACACTGACTGCTAAATATTTAATATTATACAGTAGTTATTTAAAGTGTGTCTGTGCAGAACTGAAGATTGAGCTGTTAAGGGTATCATACATTTCTGAATGTGTTACTGTGTACAGCAACTGAGTGGGTTACATTATAACTTATGTAAGGAGAGTTTTTAGGTAGGTATGAGAGTATTAGTGTATAATGTGTATTTTAATAATAGAGTAATTTGTGTATATAACCTAGGCTTCTACATTATTCAACTTTTGAAAGTTACAGTTCACTTACGATTTTATTTTTAAAAAAATTATCTTGATTCTGCTGTTAAATAAAACTTTGTATGTAGCATGCACTAAAATACTGTTTTCAAAACTTTAATTCTATTAATTGCTTAAGAGGGCATGGTACATAATTCAATGCTGAAGGCATTGGTCTATAACTAGGTTTTTTGGAGCCGATTTGCAAAAATTAAACAATAGCAATCTTAGACAATAGTTTTAGCCAACGTTTTAAACAAAATTGTTTCCAGTGTTACAAACTTCTGAGGCACAATCTCTGATGCTGGAACCTCATGCATTTAACTGCGGTGCAAGAGATCACGCATAACGAATTGTAGTAATTTTGGTTAAATATTTACTCATAAAGTTTGCAAATACCATTATCTAGGATTGTTACGGCTTTGAAAAAGTATAGAAATCAATTGATGTCAGTGTTTATTTATATCTACCACGCACTCTTAAGTACATAATTTTTTTCTGTAATATCAGTATTTTTTACATTGTAGTAAACAAGAAAGGGATTCTAATATGCTTAAAATTGTAGGCAAATCTGGTATGAAGCCTTTCTGCAGTAACATAATCTGGTATAATAGGCAGTTAGTCTTTGTGATATGTATCTCTTTTTAATTTTGGATTCCAGTGTTACTTATAGTGAGTACTAATCACAATATCTGCAAAACCAAAATTTTTGGCAGTGCCAAAAAAAAGCAGGTTAGATAAGCAAGTGTGAATGGCTGAAAAAATAATTTGTTCAACCAAAATAATTGACTTTTAAAATTATATTTAATAAAACTATTTGTGGGGTAGTGATTACAACTTAATCTTAAAAAATGTGATGACCTCAATATGAGATAAGAAAAACACTTAAATCAATTACGTAGCTACATCAGTTTAAATGGAAATGCGGCAGTTTTGCAGTTGCTTTTCAATGTGAAAGACCACTCAAGGTGAAAGATCACACAAATTAACATTTTTTACTAGGAATCGGTACTTTTTACATAGTGCCAGTGTAGAACATATTTGATGCAGTTTCATTCAGTCAAAGACATTAAATTTATTGTTACCATTGCCACATTTTAATGAAAATTAAGATATGAGTTCCTAACTTTAAATAGATATTAATACATAAATGATACGAAATTTACAATGGAAAATGGTTGTACAATATCTACATATATTGTGTTTGTTTTTGTCCTCTTGCGTGTGTATAATAATATGATTTACTTAAAATCACTACATAGTATAGTTTTTGTTACATGAGTATTTTAAATTTTAGATTTATAGGTTGTATCTATAAAATTATTCTTCAGTCTTTGATTTTGTACTGAGCTTGGAAGCCAAGTTTTTTTTTAAATATAGGACTGCTTCAAGATTGTAATTTATGCATGGTGGAGGTATCACCTGATTTTAATTAATTTCTAACTTTAGACTTAATGAAAAAATTAATTAAAATTATTTTTTTTAGATAATTAATGCACAGCAGAATTTATAGCACTGAGTAATCTTACTTCATGTATGCCAGCTCTGATAAGCAAGTGCCAAAGCACAGGTGCCACTGTGTATTGAAGTTGCTCTTCTTAAATCAAATGGTGCAAAACTGTTGCCAATTGGTAGTATTTAAAAAAAAGACCTTTGCAATTACACATTTTGTTTTGCTCTTTTCTTTAAGTATATTTGGGGTCTGTAATCAGTGCAGTGCAATAGATTGTTAATTTATAAATGTATTCATTACTTACGTTTTGTATGTAAATAATACATCCATGTTCAGGTCTTCTAAATACATTTTGACTCTATGACCTACTCTAATGGACGGGAGGAGATAATGCATATTGTATAAAAGTGTTGTGATTTAAATTTACCATATAATTTTATTGGTGGAAACTCTGAAGCACAGGTAGATTCATTGTTGGATCAAGTTTTGTGTACACAAGCAGTAAATCATTCCTAAAGAAGTTTCCCATTAAAGACATTTTCTGCTTTGTAAGTTAAATAATTTATACCACCCCGATAATAATACATGTAATCTAAGCTTTTTAAGATGAATTGCTGGATAATAAGCATTATTTCTTTCTGTTCCTCAACAAATATATTACATAGCAGGCTTTTATTGTTTCTGGAAGTCAGTTTTAGGTAGAATAGTCTGAAAAGGCAGCTGGAAGGCTTCGTAACAATATTTCTAATGCATGTGGTGTCTTTGCAGTTACATTCTTCTCTCGGGGTGCATGTATAATAGTTTGGTTAAAATGTGTATTTTCCAACTACTTGTAACACATTTAAAGTGTGTACAAGAGTTCACGGGAAAGTTGAGCCCTTTGAAATCAATCTCTGACTATGGTTTAATTGCTCATTGGTGGTGAATTACAGAATTTAGTTCGACATATTTTCTCATTTAAATATATAGTAGAAAAATACTTAATTACTATAAAACTAAGTTTTTTCTATTCTCTATACAGTATTTTATAAACACATAGCAATAGTAACTAATTTGAGTTCCTATGGACTGCAGAATTAAACTTCCTATATGTACACTTCTGGTAATTGTCTTTCTCTCATAGAGAGAGGAGGGGGGGGGAAGAAATCCCCTCTTCCTTCCTCAGTTTGCCATTTTACTTTGTGCAATTCAAAATTGTGAGTGAATGAGCCAAGTATGTGTACAGTTAAAGGTTGATTATAAATACTACATACATATTTCTTTCCTCTGATTAGAATATGGTGGCCACCCAACTGTGAAATAAGGAGATGTGGGAAGTAGCCAGGAATTTTTTTATAAAACCAGGAATACCTTGAATTTACCAGACATTTTTCTGTCCACCGGGAAATTTTAAAAAGCTTACCAGTGTTCAGCAACAGTTTTTCCATGAGATATTTTCATGAATTCACTATTATGATAATACATAATGTAAGGGTTTAGAAAGGAAAACGTCAACAACTGGAGCAGGCAGCTGGCCTACGACAGCACACAGATCAATATTTCACCTAGCATGCTTCTCGTGACAAATGAACGCTATAACAAGTTCACACAAGCATTTTTGTCGCGTTAACCTTTCCTTGCTCCCGAATACTTGGGAGAGTTAGTTTATCCTTGGCAATATGCAGCGCCATATATTAATTTTTATTGTAGTGTCCTAACCTAAGAAAACCTTGAAATTAAGTGGAGCTTAGTAATTTACGAATCTGTTGAGTTGCTGCAATGTGTTGTAGGAAACAAAGAGTAAACAAACCATATTATAAAGGAGTTGATGCAGACAGAAACTTTGAAAAAATTGGGCTCGTTTGATATTAGTTGTAGTTTTAATTATAATGGTGCCTTAGGTAGTCGGAGGCTTTCAAAAGAACGTTATTTCCATTGAGTATAAAGGGTGCCATACTATAAATGCAGTACAGAGATATACAGAGAGTTTCAGAGAAGCCAGACATAGTAAAAGTGCTGGAAACTACCGTATCTGGTCGCGTACCACCCACCTACCTGTAAGACCTGCACCCCACATTTTTAACACAGGTGAAGAATTTTTTTTTGTCACTATACAATTCCAATTAAATGCCTTTGGTTCAAAAACATAATTAAATATTACATGCAGTAAATATGTGTAAAACAAGAATTTAAAAAACACCCCATAAATAGCACTCGGCGCTGTTTGTGTTGGAAGTAGCAATGGTGAAAGCTCAAGACTAGCTGGCACGCTGCTGCACAGTAGGACAGCACACAAATGCTCTGCAGTCTGCAACTGCGGTAGCAGCGTGTACTGCACTCTGTCGGTAGCTGACGGAACTTAAAAGAGTACGTTGGACAGTGGCTCTTTCTAACGGAGCAATGAATCACTATCTCAGTCTTGATTCTCCTTGTGCCACATGCCACGCTGTGAGTGCCTAGATGCTTGCTCATTGGACCAGGCGAGTGAGACAAATGATCTAGGTGCACACAGTCTTGGTGCAGCTCAGCACATTCCAGATGGATGACAGCCGCAGACGCACTGCCGTTACCTTGGCTCTGACAGTAATGCTGTAATTGCATATTTACTGGTTACGAACTACAATATGATATTAAAGGGGTTTCACACTTTTCCATTACAATAATGTTCATTTCAGCAGTCTGTAATATGCAATAAATCCAACTTTTTCTGGCTCTGTTTATCAAAAATAAAAAAAAAAACTTGATTTCCATGTGTGACCCACACCTAGAATTTTAAACTTTGGTTTTAAGAAAAAAATGTGTGGTGGGTGGTACATGGGTCAATATGGTATGTTTATTATTAAAAAACCAATGTAAAAAAACCACATTTTTAACCTTTTTATATTCACATTGTTTTAAAATGCTCATTAGATAAACATCAATTCAACTTAACTGCAGTGGTCTTGGACGTTATCATAATATTACACCCATAATCACATCTATCACCATGGCATTGTCAAAATACATACAAAGAAAACATTGTTGTCCATTTTTTTGTGTGGAAACTACCTTTTACTCATTTAAAAAATTGTCTTACAGTTATGCTGTCTTAGTTTACTCCAAAATAATGAAGTTGGCAAAAAATCACTACAACTAGACAGATCCCTATGGTGATGAACTTTGTTCCCCACAAAGACTTGTGACAGGGGACAGATTTAGGAGGAGATGTCTGCTTCAATCGACAAGGATAAGCGAATGTCCCCGAGCATTTCTGAGAAGTGAGAAAATTCACGTGATCCAGGCACTCTGGTTGTTTCCTGGTGCATGCTTCACTAGCCAAATAAAAATTGTCAGGGATGTTTATCAGTACATTTTATTGTTCGAAAAAGTATTAACCGTGTTTTCCTGTGCCAGTAATTTGTATTAGATGTTGAAATGTCACATTTGGGAGTAAATGCTTGAAATATTTGTGGTTTTTTTTTAATTATAATAATTTTTATTTGTGGCTCAAGTCTGTTGATGAATATTTGCAAAGTGTATACTATTTGCTGTAATGAAGAAGCTTAGTAGAGTTTGATATTGGACTTGATATTTTGATTGCAACCACTGTTTACGTGAACAATAGTTTGAGTGGGTTGAAAGTGGTCATAAGTTTAGTACAAATGCATTGTGCAAATTGTGTAATGAGGAAATTAACAGCTCTGTTAGTCATGCTAAAGGTTTTTTGGCAAGCAAGTAATGCAAGATCTTTACCTGTGGGGTAGGTGGCTCATAGGTTGTTGTCAGGGTGGGCACAAGTTGCAGAGAACTGTACGGGGTTGTGTGCTAGATGACGTTACAGCCACTAAACACACTGGTATGTAGGTGCCGCTTATTACCGACTGGTCACAACACTATAAGTAGCCAGTAGCTATTTCATTGTCATTGGTATTTAGCGGCAAATGCACAGTTCTCGGCAACTTGTGCGCTCCCTGGCAACAATCCTCGAGCCATCACTGCTATGGGTGTGCTTGCAGAGATTTAGAGCCTACTTCTATATTTGTAGCACCTAGTTTAGATTTTCCTCGCTCGAACACAAATAATTTATGTCTCATTTAGTCTATTTCTTAGTTTTTGTTGTACTATTGTTTTTTACATACACATGCATACACACTAACATTAAATAATATTTTCAAAGCTCTTTTTTTTGAAAACGTACCTTTTAATAACTAGGCTGGTTTTTAGACGTGTAGTTATTTCCATTCAACTTAGCTTTGTGACAAATCGCTGCAGAGCCCATTTATTGACAGAATGCTAAAGATTATGTAATGTGGTCCAGTGATAGCAATAACTGAATACTCGGGCAGTGTCCCAAAAAAAAGAAAAGTATCCAATATTCTTATATGCAGAGTAAAAAACTAAAGCAGGGTTGTTAACTAAACTCTGTGATAGTCTGGTGCATGATAAGGCGAAATACTGTAGGGAGAAGTCTGAAACATTAGCAAATTCTTTCAGAGACAAGCTAGAATTCAAACCTGAAAACATGTACAGCTTTCGGAATTTGCCCCTAGACTTTTTGACACCACCCGTAAAGCTTTAATACAGAATATGGAAGAAGTAACAAATTGCAGATCCGCTCAATGGTGCTCTGCTGTGGAGTATAGCCTACAATCTGTGTACATGCAAATTTTTCCTGTCACCAAAAATAAAGTATGTTTAGTGAGATAAACAATTTTCCTTCAAATTTGTACAACATGGTGTACAGTCCTAGAAGTACTAGACATTTTATTACAGTAATAATTTGTAGTGCTATTAAATCATTGTTTTTTAATTAGGCTGTTGTAATCTTTGATTACTATTTCATTATTGTTGTTGGAACATAATAACAGCAGGTGCTCTGAAACAGTTTATGTACTTTTAAATGTAGAATGGACTGGTTTTCAGGGTATTACGAAAGTAGTACCTAACATCTTTAAATTTACTAAGTAATAATTGTGAAATATGTATGAAGCAGTGATTTAGTTGCTAAGTGCTGTAAATTGTGCCCATGTTCAATGAAATCTAACCTGTGTAAGCATATCTCATTTGCAGTCCATTTCATGTTTTTGTACTAAGCATACCATGGGTGTGAAAGATTAGTAATTAGAGCTTACAAGTACTATTTTGAAGAGTGAACTATGGACATATTTCTTTGTACTCAGCTGCTTGTGACAAAGTGATGTGTATTATGTATGTATTTTTGTGATGTTTGATATATCTGTTGTATTTTACAATGTAAAGCCGATAGTTAAATGTATTCCTCTCCTTCCCCAAGTTTCTTACAAGAAGACACATTTAGACATTAAGTTATTGTTGAGTCGTGTTCAACGAAAGCAACTATAAATGAAAGATCTGGAAAATGTATAGTCTAAGTAAGTATTCTGCAGAAACTATTTTGAATGCTGTTGTGTTTACATGCTGTACTGTGTAGAATGCTGTTGATTGCAACTTTCTTTAAAGTGACTCGAATGTGATTATAAAGTGCTATGCATTCTACAATAAATTAATAACAGTATGTATAATTTTCATTTGCTGTTCAAATGTTTTAATCCCACCACTTGAAATGAGTGTAACCAAATCTTAAATCATACTTGAGTGGTAAAAATAGATTTTGGTACCAGTGTTATAGCATTGCAGGATTTAGCTATTTTTGTTTATTTATGATAATAGTTGGGGGTATTCTTTTTATAAATTGTTGTGTAAAGTTTTTTGTATCTGGATTGTTTTGACTTGTGTTTTGGCTTCTTTAGGGGGTTGTGTGTGGCTTTTATTAGGTATAATAGGTACAGTAAACCCTCGATCTAACGACACAGCAAGGTGCCAGATAATTATGTCGTTAGATCGCCGATGTCGTTAGTCCCGAGGTATTTAATTTTGACAACCCCACTCCTCAGCATTAAAAAAAATTAAAGTGTTTTATTTTCCTTAAAGTTACTGTAGAGCAATTACCGACTTAAAATAAACACTTTTTCTTGAAATTATATTTTAGTATAACAAAAAGGTGTCTTCGAAATAAAATAGTGCTCCATAATTCCCAGTATGGCGTGACGCCTCCAGCCGCGAGGCGCACTATTTCTGGTTGTCTAGGATAGCGTGGGGAGAGGAGAGAGGCCGGCTGACCTTGGCTTGTCTCCCCTCAGCTCGCAGTGCACTTGTGATTCATCCTACTTGCTTGGCACGAAGCTCGCACTGACAAGTCAACGTAACGACTCATTATTTACGTGAAAGTACGCTGCAACAATTTAAAACATTTCAGTAAAACCATCGAGTTTTTTTTTTTTTGTAACTGTGCATTAACTCTTACAGCTTGTCGCCATTATACGATTTTAAGCGATACAAATAAAAATGCTTATAAAAGAAAAAAGTATTTATTTTTTAATAACCAGTACATCTATTAGAAACGTGAATTTGGAGCCACTCAGAAGGGCTAAAAACAGACTTTTCAAGGTGCTGTCACTAATATAACGACTGAATTACTCGTTTTAAGTCTTAAGCCTATAGGAAAAATCGTAAAACTATGCACAACGCACCAGTTTAATGCTCTGCAATGCGAATAGAGGCAAAGTGGCTCTCGACACACTGGTCGCAGTCGCTCTAATTGCTGCCCTGTTTAACGAGCATAATTAAAAACCTTATTAGCCCACATATTGCATACGTGGCTAGTTGTAGGCTGTTTTTACGCTGCAGCCATTTGCCTCACGTGCCGAGTGATCAATAACACAGCGGATGTTGTTAAGGTCAAGACGAGATGAATGTGCACAGCCTGAAGTGAAGCAAAAGAAAAACGACGAGATAAGCAGGATCGTTTTCTTTGTTTATTTTTTTGCCTCTTTTACGGATCGAGTGCCAAGTTGTTTTTTTTTGCCGTGCTGTAATAAAAAAAAAGATGTCTCATCCCCCAACCCCCCTGGGCTCTCACCAGACACGGAAACAAAGACGATGGCTGGGAGAGGTTGAGAAAGAAAAGGCAAACATGTGGCACTGCTTTGCGGCCAGACAGGCTGCTAGTTGTCATGTGACTTATCACAGCCAGTGCCGGCAGTTGATGGCACACGTGCACGATCTGGTTTGTCGGCAGGGGAGCAGGGGGGGGGGGCGAATGGTTATTGGCTGGCGTGGACAGTCAGGAGGGGTGTTACCTATCTATTTTAACCGTTCGTTTCTTCCAGCACAGCACTCATCAAGCAAAATACAACATGGACAAGCAACAAGCCGGATAATACAATACCGTTGCTATGCGCACGTCAGGTGACTGACTGCGGGGCACAGATGAGACGTGTAGGAGCAAGGAGAAGAAAGTGCAGAGAGGAGGGCGCGTGGAAAAATGTGAGATAGGTCTGAATGGTGGAGGGAGCGTGGAGAAGTGAGGAGGAGATAAGGCAGCGTTAGTCATCACGTCTCATGTATGCTGGTGTTGCACGGGCAGCCTAACTCACCAGGCCCTCGCTTTAACTGCATTCCAGCCAAAGTTTCTAAAATTTTTTTACAGTTTTTTTTTTGTTTCACAGCTGCATATCACTAATTTATTATAACTGCAGTATGTTATTGTTTGATGTATGCAAATGTATTTTTAAATAACATTTTACTGTGATCTATTGCACTTTGCTTAGCTTTGATCAATTTTGAAAATATAAATTTTTCCAGGGTTCCTGGAAATTATGTCGTTAGATCGGGGGTGTACTGTACTCCTGGAAGATTCTGCAATGTTCTAGAATGTTCCACATTATGGTTCATCTAAATTTAAAGTTGCAGTTTATTGTTCTCACTGACATGAAAATTGATGTTGGTTGTGCAAAGATGGCTCGCTCCCGGTCCTGTGATGTCCTGAGCAAGTGCTGCTCTTGGATTTTGAGATGGTAGGGCTGCATACGAGGTGGAACACTTATCCCCCAATATGAGGGGGGAATTTGTATTTCAAGATGCAAAATGGTGCTATTTCAGCAGTTCTCATGTATAAACATTGAATATACTTTTCGTAGATTATGTTTACAGCTAAACAGTGCAGTGATTAGACTTCATAAGTAATATTTTCACAATGACTGCAAAATATAACCAGCATTATCGTTCAGAGTGGGTGTTGATGTCAGATTTTAAAGAGTGGCTTCGACCCGTCGAAAACGACTCCACAAAAGCATACGGTAAGTATTGCAAGTGTAATATTGTGGTCAAAATTTACTGTTTGAAACAACATCTTTCATATTCAAAACACATCAAAGCTTTGGAACCATTAAAAGGTCAAACAAGGATAGAGTTCTCGAGAGTAAAAAAAAAACTTAAACACACAAAAGCCTGAAAGCACACTAGCTATATTTATATGTGAGCATGCTTCTATTTTGACCACTGACCATTTATCACAAGTGTGTGAAAAAACATTCAGTGATAGCCAAAGTGCTGACTTACGACTACACAGAACAAAATACAAAATTATAATCAAGAACGTTTTGTCACCACATTTTTATCGAGAATTAGTAGATTACATTGGAGATCAAGAATACAGTATTTTAATTGACAAATCAACAGATATTTCAGTTAGCAAGTTATTAGGCGTATCAGTCAGATATTTCAGCAAATCATTAAAGAATATCGTTTCTACATTTTTGGGATTAGTTGAACTTGAGGATGGAACAGCCAACAACACAGTGTAGGGCTTAAAGTAATTGCTTTCGGGATTGAATATGAACAAAAAAAACTTACTCGTCATTGGTACAGGTAACACCTCCATTATGACAGGTACCAACAACGGTGTTCATCAACTGCTGGGATTCAAGGTAATTTTGTTAGCATTATTTTTTGCATTTCATGTGAACTTTAGCATCTTTTTTTGCATTTTTTAAAGGTGTATTTGGCATAAAATACTCTTTCGAGTTGGCAGCACTGCATGTGTGTAGTTTTTGTGGTTATAGGACTGTGTGCGACTAGTCAAGGAAAATATTTATAGAGTCCTTTATAATGACGTTTTTTGAGTTGTTGTGGCAGTGTGGAAGTTTAATTTGATATTTGAGAAGAAAGAATAAAATGGTAACGTTTTAAGGCGACCACAAAGGATGAGATAAAATTTGCGAAAAGTGAAGAATGTTTGAGTAACATAATTATTTATTTTGTGGTGCATTTTCGCTTATTTAAGAAATGTTTGTTTCTTTGTCATAGCTGTGGAAATTGCATGCATTTTTAAATTATACTACATTATTATGTGGTAGCCTGGTAACTGAGGTAGTGCAAGTGAAGACAAATGATTGTTGTAAAAACTTCAGTCCAGTGATTTAACCGACTTCAGTTAAATTTGTACTTTTATGTCTTCAGAAGAATGTGATGGCTACAGGAATTAATATTTCCGTTAAGTTTTTTTTTTTAAAAGCAAGTTCATATCTTCCCAAAGGAAGACTTGATACTAAATGTAAATATGTGTCGGCAAGGCCTAGGCTACAGAATAATGTCTGCCCCAACAATTTTATGTTAGGTAAGTAAGTTAATGTATTTTTTTTTGTTTTGTTTTAATTACTTAACTGTTGTTAATTTTGTTTGTAGAAAGTAAACTTTAAAGTGTAGTTTTAAAAATAGGGTAAGCTACTAATAGTGTTGAGTAGATTGGTGATTAGAGAGGTACACAGATGGGATGGGCAGGAGATAGAGGAAGCTACAAGAGATAAGTATCTAGGGGTTGTGACATTGTGAACAGAGTGTTTAAGAAGGTAAAAAGGGCTTTAGGACTGCTCGGGAGGAAATTGAGGGTGGGTTAGTGGGGTGGTGAAGGGAAAGTCATATTGCACTATGGTTCATCCAGTGTTGGAATGTGCTGGGGCAGAGTGGGATCTGTACGTGTAAATGAAGGTGCAGAGAAGGGCAGCGAGATGGGTGATGAATAAGTGGAAAAGTCAGTGTCAGGCTGGTGAGGAGAAAAGGAACTTTATTTAGGCTGGGATGGAAACCGTTGCGACAGGACTGGGATGGAATGACTGGTCAGGTTGAATAAGGTCATGAACGGGGAAAGAAATGGGGCAGTTTTGCCTGTAAGCTAACTAAAGGAACTTTTAAGGGTAAAGGTGGCAACAATGAGAAGATTCATAGGGTATGGAGGAGAACGGAGAGGGGTAGACAGTCACAGCTGGTGAGGACGGTGAGGGAGTGGAATGTACTGCGGGAGGAGTTGGTGAAAATGAGGAGGATTGGAAGGTTTAGGAAGGGACTCAGGACTGGTTTTGTCGGGATGTCTGCTCGCCACCGGACGTTAGCACATTTGCATGTGTAAAACTTATTATTATTTTTATTATAGTGCAGTATATTCATTTTAACCTTTGTATATATGCATAAACTGTGAAATCTATTTAATTATGTTATGCTTGTAAGTTGAAATAATCTTATCAATCCAGAAAAACATGAATTTTTGATCATGCGTACATTCAGTAAAGTCATGGTGATATATGAAACAATAGGTAGGCATGTCTAGGAAGTTGAAAAACAATCATTTTTAAAAATAAATTTGTCATGGAAGTGGAAACAGAATTCAACTTCACGAGAAATTTTGTAGGCTTAACAGAAACAGTTGTGTTGATGCTATTTTGCATTCTATACAAATTTATCAATTCAAATAAGTTAGACTAACTTAGTGTTTTAAAGATAATTATTGTAGGGTAAGTTAATGATGTAATTTACACTCCAAGTTTAGGATTGGTCAAGCATGTTTAGGTCTCCAAGTTGTGAATTGCTACTATCTCTGTTAACGCTGTAAGGTGTGAATGTAAATAAAAAATGCTTTCGGAGAATAAACAAATTTTTATCTTTTATATGTTCACAGATTTTGTCAACTGAAGTAATATATAGGCCCAGTTAACTTGTTTGGGTAATTTATTCCTTAAACTAATTATTTTGTGTGTTGTTTTACGAAGATAATTGAACTGTTTCAGGAAAATATCGTCAGAATATTTCTTTAACCCTGAGGGCCTACCATGTGGATTATAAGACAACAGGAAATATTATTTCATCTGTGAGGTATAAGAAGACGGTAACCAGAGACTCGACTGTATTACAGCTGTCAACATCTAGTTCCGAACTGCAGCATCCTGAAGACGACATGTCACAGTTTGTCGTTGAATTTTTGAATTATGAAGCAGATGAGTTTGTGTGTAAAGTGCTCATGCTTATTTTATGAAGTTAATGAACTAACCGTAGTATGAGTAGCCTACAAGATTTAATTAAGTAAAAAATTTGTGTAGATAGTTTATACGGCTGGCATCATTGTGGTGCAGCACATAAGTAGGCCTATGTAGTTTAGCTTACATTATGTTCTACTTAATTTTATTTTGCATCAAGAAACAAATAAGTAGGCTATTGTGGGTCAAATGAGTCCACAAATTAATTATTGTACTTCATTACGGTGACAGACAAAATTTCAGTGATACAGTATTATGATATAATTGTGATTATGATTAGGCTTAAAAAGCAGCTAGTCTGAATTACTGGTGTGTTGACTATATTACTTAACAGTTGTTACCTTTGTAATGTTTGAAACATATGCATTTGTTTTATTGGCACATTGCTTGTGGAAGGGTGAAGAATTTTTCCAAATTGCTACAGGAGTACAAAACTATTATTTCTTGGACATATACAGAGCTACGGAAGTTGATATTTAACGTTATTTGAAGATTTTATTACCAAATAAATTTGACAGGTCCAAAACACTGGAAATGGTTTCCTAGACCCTATTTTTGGATATAATAGCATTACGTTTGACAAACATAAAATATAAATGGTCTGCTCTTTCACTTTGTCGCAAACATTGTCAGCAGTGTTTTGCACTTTCTTCAGTGTTTTAAAAAGACCATGTTTTGTGTGTAATGATTTTAATTTAATACGTTTGAGTTCTACATAATTTTTTACAATGTTGGTTATTAATAAATGCTTTAAAATTTTTTGTGTTTTGTGAAACTTTTTAGGTCTGTCAAGTGTCAACTATAGGTAGAGGCATGAGTATTTCGCGTATTCATCTGGCAACAGCGTAGACTTCACAGGCCTATACACACACTGGCCAAAGTCAAATATCCATTGGCTTCTAACCGTAACACGTGTTACCACCACGACTGTTTCCTTATTTATCATTGGCTTGCAGTCGTCAAAGATGTGATGAAACGGGTGTTGTCTAATCACAGAAGTAGTGAAGTATATATTATTGGCATTCAAACTGACCTAAAATCAATACGCGAAATAATCGTGCCTCAAACTATAGGTACTATGATCCAAACACCATAATTTATATTATTTTCTCAAACAAA
The DNA here is from genome assembly GCA_003012365.1 of Medauroidea extradentata. NCBI lineage: Eukaryota > Metazoa > Arthropoda > Insecta > Phasmatodea > Phasmatidae > Medauroidea > Medauroidea extradentata. Next base: position 27,059 of record PNEQ01055594.1, read on the forward strand.
CACAGTGCTAAACCATGTGCAACAAAACACAACGTAACTTTCCAGAGAAGTGATAATTGTTCATCCAGATGTGAACTGAGGCTGAGTGGAGAGACACTCCACCACTGCTTTTGAGGCATGAACGGTAGCTTTAGTATTGACTTTGGTTTTATTTTAAAGAAAATTATTTGTACATAAAGTTATAGATGTGCATATTGTCTTTAATTATACACAGTATGTGGCCTAGTATAGCTATTTTGTACTGTTTTTATACAAACTTTCATCTGTTTTGACCAGGTGAGAAATGTTAAATGCTCCTTGCACTGAAAAATTCAATGTTTATAACAGTTTTCATCCCGTTAAGACTGCTAATTTACATGTTATTTGCAAGTTCTAGTAAGGAGAACTAGAGTTGAGAAAAGTTTGTGTAATTGTAACTAAAAATTACCTCGGTATATATAATAAATTTTTATTTATATCACATTTGCTTGTTTCAACTTGGCATGCTTACTGTATCCTTGGGAAATGTGTAACTGGCATACATTGCATAGATGTTTGAAAGTTAATAGGTGCAGTGTCTCAATAATAGTAACACAACAAATAATTTAGATACACATAGCTATGTAACAAGCATTGTTGCCAAGTATGTAGAGCAGTACTAAACTGTCAAACTAAGGCATGTGTCATAGATTACGCAATATGCTACGAAGTAATAGTCTTTTTTCCTTCAGTTTGAATAACAATGTAAATTGTTCATGGGCTAGGTATAGCATGTCTTTATAATCAACGCAACTTGTTTTTCAGCCAGTCAGTTGAAAAATTCTGACGTACACGATAATGTACCTAATAATTAAAAAAAAAGTAAAAAAAAAAATAATACTGCTAAAATCATTAATTCAATTATGTGGCCCACTGAAATGCTCTTCTCGAATAAAATGTTTCCTTGTTCACGTGTGCGCATGTGTGTGTGTGTGTGTGTGTGTGTGTGTGTGTGTGTGTGTGTGTGTGTGTGTGTGTGTGTGTGTGTGTGTGTGTGTGCGCACGCGCATCTCTCTCTTTTTTTTGTGACAGTAACAAAGTAACGGGTAAATGCACTATTGTTACAAGTTAAAAATTTTAAATTGGAAAAGCACAATGTTTGGCTGATATTTGTAATGATTGTATTTTGTTGTAGAGTTCAATTTTTTAACTCTGTACCTCCCATACACTCAAATAAAAAGTTACAGAAGAATATAGATTTTTGTAGCTTTGTAGTGAGCATGTGTGTGTACGTGTGCATGTGTAGGAAAATGGAATGGGGTAAACAGTGCTTAACTAATTGCGTAAAGGAGTGGAATTTACTTGTGGAATGGGTTTCGATGGGGCAGATTAGATATCCTAGGAAAGGCTTGAGAAGTGAGTGATGGCTTAGGATGAACTTGCCACTGGGCAGTCACCAATTGGTAAGTATAAAGTTATTTTTTATTAGCTACCTTGTTCAGTTATTCTCCCCTTCCCTCCATGCCTTGCTTAACTGTGCAGGTATGTTATTGTTTATTCTCTTATCTCTACTTAACTATGCATTACTAAGTTGCCAGGTAAAATTTAAATTATAAAAAAACTACAATTTGTGATTGGCGTAACATAATTACATAATTTATTCCACAGTAAAAGTAATAATTCACTTTTGTATGGACACCCTCATGGTGGGAAGCTATAATCCCATTTCCAAATCGCTTAACAAACCCTTCCTAGACCTTCCAACCTCCTTCACTAACTCTACCAAAAGTAAATTACACACCCTCACTGACTTAAGCATAGATAACCTACCCTGCTCTGTTCTACTCCTCACCCTCAGAACCACCTCACTATTGTTTCCTCATCCAGTATACTCTCCCCTAGTTAATAGCCAGCCGAACTTACCCCAGCCTCCCTCGCCATTCACCACCTTATACTTTCCTGACCAGCCTTCCTACTTTTATCCTTTCCTTTAATGAGTCACACCAACTTGTATGTGAAATTGGAGGTGAGAAAGCTAGAGAAGGTGTAAAGACGGAAGCAAGTTGGGCGAAGGATAAATCGGGAAGACGAGGGCAGGCTGGTGAGGACGAATGGAACCATCACTCGTCTGTGATGTTGAAGGAAAGGTGAAGAGTGGTAATAATGGCCAGGAGGGTGGTGACTGGAGAGGGAGGTCATGGTAAGTTAGGCTGCCTATTAAGGCAGAGTATAGAGGAAGAGGGAATAATAAAGATTGAGATGATGAGAAGCAGAACAGAGCAGGGTAAGCAGTCTATTTTTAGGAAATTGGTGAGGGCACTGAATTAGCGTTTGGAGGAGTTGGTGTTTGTGAGGGAAGTTGGAAAGTTTAGGAGGGGATTGGTAGGTGAGTGAGGAGGAAGTTACATGTTGCCAGATGGTTGCTCATTGTGAGTGAATTTATTGTTGCATCCCTACGTCCTCACCAGCCTGCCCTTGCATTCTACATTTATCCTTCGCCCTCACTCACTTGGCTTTCCATCTTTATATACTTTTTCCAGTAGCTTAATATTAGTTTACTTAACACAAAACAGCAACGGAGATGTAAACTAGTTATATAAATGCAAGCCTACGAACTCCATCGCCTCGCTGTTAATCACTGTCGTGTGTACCTTTACCATAATAGCAAACACCTCGACCACTATACCTGAACCTAGCCTTAAATAAAAACCAAGTATACATATGAACACCTTAAAAATGTGCAGTGAATGGTTTCGGAGAAAATACGAAATCACATAGCAATCTAACGAACATTGGAAGCGAGTACTGTTAACATTTCCAGAGTGTATTTACAAATACAGTAGAAACTAGTGTCTCCCAAACAGACGCAGAATTTTTTAACTAACCAAAAGTATATTTTTGTGCATGATGCTTGAAAATTAAATATATTTATCCATGTGTACTTAAGAAATACACCATATGGTTTTGAAATTTTTTCACTCAGGTTTTCTTAACTAGCCACAAGCTTGATCGACATCCATATTTCAACTATTCGTCATTAAAAAAAATTTTTGTTTAGTTTTCGCAGAAAGAAAAGCAGACTGAAACATTTCAAAAGTGACCATCATAACTTCAACTTATGCTCTGGATTAGTCAAAACCCTCCCCAGCAATGCCAGTGCTCTTCACCCTTAACTAAGGTTTAGTTTCTCTCTTTACCTGCTCACCCCAAAGCAAATAATCCTGAAGAACTAAATATTTATATTAAATAAAACTTCCAAATCTCATCCCCAAAAGTGTACCTCTTTTTGACCACCTCTCTTTTCTTAGTGAATAGCACAATCATTGTTTTATTAGTGTTTACTTAAATTTCATTTCCTATCACAGACCAGTCCAAAATATTTGTGTCCTAAAACCCTATTCTTTTCAACAACCTTGCACATTTCATAGTCATATGCAGAAATACACGTCTTGTACTACTGTACATACCATTCTGTTCAGTCCTCTTCATTTTTGGTAGTTTAACTTAAGTTATTTGAAAATCTTATAAAATGTTGTGTGCTGGATTGATGGACAGTTTAGTAGAGTTATAGGAAACTACAGTAAACATTTATGCTTCTACTTCCTCCGCTTGTACAGAATGAGGTTTGTTCTTGTACAAGTTTGTTAAGTGCTAGTTAACAAAACTTGTAAAAACATAAATGCTCTGAGTAGATATTATTTCACTACATATATTAATTTCCACCAGTTACTGTACAGTAATTAATTTAATTTTTGCTGTTCAATCTAACTTACCTGCTGAACAAATTTTTTATAAATTTAACTGATACTGAACACACTGCAGTAAATAGTTTAAGTGGCAGTGTGTGTTGTAATTGTACACACATAGTAAGATAATTTCACTTGTAATTTGAGTTCTGTTAACTACTTCCCTAAAATCCCACTAAACCCCTACTGAAATTTCCAGCCTCCTTATATTTCACAAACTCCGCCAAAGGTAAAATTCACTCCTTCACCAGCATAAACATAAGTGAACATGTGAGTGATTTTGGTCAGTGCTGGTGAGGGGTGACGTGAGGTGAGTATGGAGTAGGCAGCGTCGCAGTGAAGGGGCTGAAGGGAAAATATAAGCATAAAACTGCCTACTAAACCAGCTACACAATTACAAAAATATTACCTCACTCTAATTTTAAAGGAATGTCAGCAAGAAGTACTACAGGTAATTTATTGTTTATCACGTATTTAAGAATTTAAATGACTCTGCATAAAACAATAACGCATATTGTGTTTGTACCTTATTCCACACTTGTACACAACTCTAACCCTGAAATAGTCAGCCCTAATTTTTTACTTTAAATAGTACTGACTTGTTTAAGACAAAATAATTTTAAATTTAGGTGGTTTAAGGCCACAAAGCATGTCACTTACCAAAATAGATGACTTGCACCATGAGTGTGTGTGCAGGAACAGTTGCCTGAACTAGGATGCCACATAACTTCAGATAATTTACACGCAGTATTTAAGTGTATACCTCCTTTTCAATTGGTTGGGCGTTTATTAAATTCCTGTATATTGTATACTCTCCAACCCATTCTTAGCATTCCAAGTTACTCCCAGTCATTAGCTTCATGATTCTTACAATCCTGTTCCATAAAACACTGACAAGTACGGGCTTGCAGTATTTCTGCTGTTTGTTTGTTGGCCTAATTTGTCACCGACTGTCCCAACATACCTCTTAACACTGGGAAACTTATTTTTTTAACCCTGCTTGTAAATGTGTATAAGTTCTGTTTTACAATTTACATAATTTGGTGTGCATAAGGCAATATACAAAATGTTCAGTTTCTCTTTTTTATTCAGTTCATAGTGATTTATGCATGGTTCCAGTGGAACGCTTTACTACTTTATCTAATTGGGACATAATACAATGATACAGTTGAAAGTAGATGCCTCCCTGAAGTTTGTGACAATCAGGCATACCCTGGGCATTGATGAAATATCCTCAACTGCAGAATCTTCTATCACCGGAGCACTCTTTACTGTTGTAATGTTCAACACACAACAACATCTGACAAACCTGGGGTTAAATCATGACATGTTGTGATGTGAATTTGTTCAAAGCAACTGATAGGGCCATTCAGAGTTGCTGAGTACTAAGAGATGACGGCTGTTTCCGAATTCATAGGATTAATCCTCGCAGTCTTTACAGTAATGTATCCTTCGCGGTAAGGGTGCATTTGTGTATATCTAAAGCTGTAAATACCCCACCCTCTATCGTAGCCAGATTTGTCCGCAGGGAAAAGAAGAGTGTACTAATGAAGAAGAGAAAAGAAAAGGGCTGTATATATTCTCATGAACTTAACATTCCAGGGGAAAATCGTCAAATATATGTAAATGACCACTTGACAGCCTATAATAAGAAAGTGTTAGCCAAAGCTGTCGAAGAAAGAAAAGCCGGAAAAATTCATGCTGCATGGACCTTCAGGGGTAAGATCTTCATGAAGAAGTCTCTAGGCTCTAGGCCTATTCAGGTAACTGATCTATGGTCAGTAGAAGAAGTGAGTAACTCGAGAAAAGAAGATATCAACAGTAGTTAATGGACGCCCATGAGTTCAAGCTGCCCGGTTGCTCGGTGAGTGAAGCACAGTTTTCCCTGGAGAATATGTCCACCTCAAACATGATTAGTGAAAATCAAAATAATAGTAAGCTATCAATTTTGCATTTAAATATTTGCAGTTTAAGAAAAAAAATAGCAGAGCTAAAAATTTTTCTCAATCTGTTGGGATATTACCCAACTGTAATTGTTGTATCTGAG
>PNEQ01055601.1:0-24100 GCA_003012365.1 Medauroidea extradentata
AGCTTATTTGAAATTGTAAAAGCCAGCACTTCTCTGTACGTGCTTCCAAGCAAGAGAACTACTACTGGCCTGCCACATAAATCCTATTCCAGGAGAAGCAAGCTAATAAGCTACTTGAAATTTAACAAAATTTAAACAAGGCAAAATATCAGAAAAGTTTACTTAGAAAAGTTGTTTGAAATTAAATTAGCTTTAAAATGAGTCCAAACACGATATAAATCCAATAAAATTGACACGTAAAATTCTTTACTTTTCTCTTGCTTTAAAGTTAAATTTAAACTTAAAAAAGGAAAATTTTAATGCACATTTCTCTACTCGCATCCCCAATTAATATGTTGGATCCCGCCGTATACATCCTTATACCTGGTTAATTTGGCCTACTTAATTTGTTATTAACAAAGAAAAAAAAACATCAATTAAGACAAAAAAAAATTGAAATTACTGAATGATAAGAGGCCAAGTAAGTGCTACGTGCCAGTGCACGTCACAATACTTATATTGCTTATTTGATCTAGCAGTAGAATGAATTGACATTTCACAAGCAAAATTTGTAATTTTTGCAACAAAATAGAAATTTTTTTACAGTATTGATGGCAAAAATTTTTCACGTTTTATTCCAAATCAACATTACTCGTAGCCAGCTATTTAATTACCACACGAAATAACCAAATAAATTAAAATTTTTCACACTTTCCACTTTGTAGCTGCTGTAAAAAAGTATTCCTTCATGGAGGTTAGTAAAGGAAAAACCTAAAACTGCAAAATACACAACTTACAATGTGTGGATGAATTAAATGTGCAATGTATTATATCTTTAAAAATAAAACACACAGCAAGCACCAATCTCCTTAAGCAGAAAGCGTACAAACTACTGTAGAAAATCATCCCAGAAATTCTAAAGGGAAAGCACATCGAACAACAAACCCACCGTGAGTGTCCGTGGCGTCTGAACCTTGTTCTTCTTCTTCCGCCTGGGTGGAGCCACAGGTGCAGGCTGACCACCACCACCTGAATCAGTTCCTGGGACATCTGCACTCTTCATGCTACTTCCCGTTGACACACTAGGCTTTGTGCTCGCTATGACATCTGGCTCCTGCAAGACGGTGGTCGCGACAGTACCCTGCTCTAGTGTGTCTACACTGTCTGTGCTGACGGATGCTTGGCGGGTGGGTGCAGAGGACGACCCGCTTGCAGACCTACGTGTGTGCTGAGACCGCAGTGAAGACGCTTCGGAGGAGGAATCCTCCTTACTGCCAACAGAGCCCACTGTGAGCGAGGACGAAGCCCTCTGACTCTCCCGTAGCATGCTGCAAGCTATACCAATACAAACAATGGTATATTAGCCTACATAAGCCCCTGTCCCTCTACATGCACTTAGCTCAATTAAGTCAGCTCAAGGGTGAATAATGTCAACATAGCTTAAGAAAAAAAACTGTTAAAGCATAAAAATAGTTTTGTGCAGTTTAGTTTAAAGTATATTAAACATTTTCCAAACTACAGCTTTATCAATACAATGCATGGAAAAAAAATTACAAAACTTGCTTTAGAAAATTGCAAAAATAATGTGATGGGGTAGAGTAATTAGAAGTTCAAATCAAAATTCTACAAGAAAAAAAAATTTATATATATATATATATATATATATATATATATAAATAAATAAATAAATAAATATATATAAATAAATAAATATATATATATATATATATATATATATATATCTGTTCATCTGTAGACAAGATAAATTTTGACTTAAGTTTTTAGTTACAAGAAAAATTAATACTGTCATGGAATAAACTTAAAATAAATAAGAGGTTATTCTCAATTGTTTTAATTTTAAAATAGATGTAGAGGAAGACATTCAAAACTGGCCTGTCGTCACAAGATGGCATTTTCACTATTTTTCAGAAACAAGTTTAGGAAATAACAGACATTACCTGTTCCTGACTAATAATACATACATGTTATTAGCACTATTTTTACATGTACCACACAGAGCAGATTAACTGTAGTAGTTGCAATATTCATGCGGTACTTGATACATAACCAGATTAATGTTTCTTTATTTAAACAAACATATAATACTGCAATACTTCATCTCAATAACATTCAGAGTGGTTACTTATCCGCGTCAATTCATGAGGGCGATACGGACAATACAAAATTATGGATAATCCAAGTCACACGTAAGTATAATAAGTCCTCGTTTTATGTTGTACCGCTTTACGTTGTTTCGGATTAACGTCGCTAATGTTTGAGTACCCGCTGATTCAGAATAAAATTGGAAATACAGTACATTCTCGTGCTATCTCTTTAATCCATTCATGTGAGGCAAGAATTAACATATTTATGTTCCAAAAAGGTTTGGCTATAGGCTGCAGATGAGGCTGGTCTCACTCAATTTAGGTCGTTTCATGTCACTGTTATCAGGAACATAACCCCTAAATCGAGGACTTACTACACGGTACATTCAGCTACACTACTCTATAACTTTTATTACGTCTCCTGAACACTGCTGTGTTCAAATACAACAACAAAACATAAATAACGTTATTTCCATAAAAACACTGACAAACATTTAAACATGATTCACCTACCTGAAAAGGGGAATTCATGCTAAATTAATTGATTTTAATAATTGTTATATTTTTAGAACATATGGTTTGTTTTGTAAATGTATATTGTGATTATTTGTTACAATAATAAACATTTTATAGCTTTTATATGTTTTGTATATACACTTAATAACAGTGTCATGGGCTACATAAAGACACATAAAAAATTTACATTGAAATTCTTTGTATTCTTTAAAAAAAAAAAAAACAACAACAACAACAACAACAACAACAACAACAACAACAACAACCTCAAAAATTTTTATTTCAAATTCAGCAATTTGCATAAAAAATATGTAGAACGTACTAGCTGCCACTTAGGATTGTGCAACTCCGCTTAGTATGGTAAACTGTAATTATTCAATATACTGGTGTAAAAAGAAACAGTGGAGTCTTCAGTGATAGAAAAAACAAAAGGTGAAAGGGTGGCAGATTTCAAAGTGACTTAAATAGACCAACTCGGTTTATAACTGGATGTCTGACAATGACAAAGCTATTATAATGGTGTGTTGCTATTATCAATGCTGACCAAATAAATTACAAATTTAGTAAGTCAAGAAGCATTTCACAATGTTTACAGCTGGTGCACAGAATTACATTTTTCATATATAACTAATAGTATTTAGCATTTTTACAATTATAGTATTATTACACGTGGGGGAATAGGCTATTATCAGAGACGGGATAAATTTGCGGATTCACTGACCTGTAGGCTAGCCTCCAAGAATATCTGTTTATTCAAGCATACAGCAGCTGTTCATTAGCTGCTCTCTGACACAGTGATGCCTCATGATTGGGCCTGCATTTAGTTACATCCATATTATTGGTACATTGTCCTCCAAGAGGTGTCAAATACGTCAAGAGCCAATTGTGAGATGGACAAAAATTTACAGACGTTTGAAATCTAGCTTGCGCCCAAACGAAAATACAAATTTTTCAGGTCCCTAGCTATTATGTATATGCCTAATAAAATGTGCTTACCTTTTACATCACACTTACATGACTTCACTATTTAAGGGTACTCACGTGAAAAAAATTAATACAGTAATTTTATGTATATACAGCAGTGTTAGTTTTTAAGAATTGAGACTTCATTTTCCACTTCTAAAAATGTTTTAGCTCTCATAGTTTTCCTATAGCAGCATGTCAAAGTCAGAATTCGCAAGTTACGGGAACATGGTAAAAACAAAAACCAAGTGACTTACTTGAATTAAATAATTTACACTTAAATTAGTTTTTAGGCCATATGCTAAAAAAAAATTTTGCACTTTTAAAAAAATCTGAAAATAATGACAATTTACTGAATTTATGGCAATTTTTAAAAAAGACAAAAGAACTTTTTTTTCTTTCTTTAATATTTTGGCATATGACCCATAATTTCATTCAAGCAAGTCACTTGGTTTTTGTTATTACTACTATGTTCTCGTAACTTGCAAATTATGACTTTGACATGCCACTACGGGAAAACTACAAGAACAAAAAAAAAATTTACAAGTGGAAATGTAGTCACAAGTAACGTCCATAAAACGAACACTACGCCATGCAAATATAAAATTACGAATTTTTGCCATGTGAACATCCTTAATGGGACAATGCACTGCTATACTTCACAATACTTAGTGAGTACTGTTATAAATACATTAATAACATCAACCTATTTCATTAGTTACAAAAAATTTTCATCTGGATGCAGTATGTGTTACCTACTAAAATCTTGATAACAGAAGCAACTCAATGTCAACACATCGAGAAGACTTTCATCTTCCGTATTCTTGCCCCATGATCATTTGCAGTGACAAATGGATAGTTAGACTTTTAAGAGGATGTGGTACATAAGTTTATGTTAAAACAATGTAATCTTCAGGTATTAGGGATAGGCCTAGGTCAGGAAAAATCTTCCATAGCAAAAGTTTTTGTCAACTTTGTAAGCAAATATTTTACAATGTTATGTAGTCTGGACCAAACATTTGTGATGCCTGAACTTTATAGCTTTCATTACAAAGCAAGAAATTAATGCTAAATGCTCCATCACTCTGGTAAAACATTTACTCTCAAGGCTGACAAAACTTGTCCCGATTGATTTTTACTATTTCATTTTATTATTGTTAATTCTAACTTCCAAAAAACATTAATAAATGTTTCAAAATGTAATTTATGTATCACACACTTTTAAGGCACACTATAACTATTATTTGAAACTTAGATAAATGTGCACCATCAACTCACTGCTAGGATCCACGGAGCCACTCAGTATCCTCCCAACTCGCCCCAGAGATGTGATGCTTTGCACACTCATTGCATCGTGCTCTATGATGCGGAAAGGATGTGATATTTTAGCGGGTGCTACGAACACCCCTTCCACAGATGATGTTTGGCTGTCTGGTGGAGAAGCATTGTTCAGGAGAGTGTCATCATCTTCTGTCTGCATCCTGTGGCGAAGCTCTCGAAATTTGCTTCGTCCAAGATGAATTTCAGCCTTCTCGGCCACAGCCTTCGCAAAAACATAGATATCTGATGGTGACAGAATTTGTAGACAGTGCATTTAATTTTACATTTCTAGCAGTGCATATGTAAGAATGTCCTCAACATGACAAGAATGGGTCAATTCAATGTTAGACCTGGACTGAAACTGACAAACTGAAATATTCTAGTCTAGTTAATTACATTTTTTTATCTTTTATGTACGATTTTATACAAAGACATGTGAAGCAGGGTTCACTATCAGTAATAAACGCCACCATGTGACATTGACAGTCAGTAGTATAATGACTGCTTACTCTGATATTCCCACAGAAAGTAGGAATACCAGGAAAGGTGATGGAAAGCATGTTGAACATTCATGTACATCATGCACGAAATTCATTCTCAACATGTCACAACTCCCGACAATGTGTCGAAGTCCCTTTTGCCACCTGCATGTTTATGCTAAATCAAAAAGCAAGAAAGAAAAATTATCAGTTACATAATTTACAGACACCAAATAATATAGAGGCAACACAAATGTAATCGTTAGCAGATATTTAATGAACTTTATACAGGTGTGTTACAGTGGAAAGAGCATATTTTAATATGAATAGTTTACCTCTTGATGTGATACAGGCAAATATGCAGTTTCATAATTGCTGCCATTCTAAATAAATAATATATGTATTACTCTAGTACATAGGTTTGAAATCAGCCGACCATACGTAACCGATACTTCCAATTAAACAAAACTGTAATGTGCTAGGTTTTTTCAGGCATTTATTAATTTAAGTTTCATTCTACATATTTTTCAGGATGAAAGAAGGAAAGGACAGACGTAAAGGAGGAAAAAAATTAGATGGTTAAGGTGGAAGAATTGAAGAAGAAAGGGGAAAATAAAAGGAGTAAGAGGAAATGAGAAGGAATATGAGAAGAGAATGAGGATGAGACGAGGTGAAAAAGATGGGGTGGGGAAGGAGTAGAGTTCTGAAGCTTCGGAAAAATCCAGAAAAATTGTGTGGGGGGGGGGGGACACATGGAAAAAATGGTTTTTTTCCCTTTGCGAAAATGGGAAAAATTGGCTTTTTTTCGTCAAAGTGGAAAAAAATGCAATAAAAATACATTTACAATTTCTGAATTACAAATCTGGATGTTAAATGTCTTTACCTTCGGGCACTATCTGCTGATACACATAGTACCTTACCAGTACCACAAAAATGAAATAATCAGTAAATGTAAGGTGAACACAAAGTTTCAAAAAGAACAACAATAAAGTTAGTACAGTAAAATAAACAATATGCACATGAATTAACCAGAAATAGTTGTCAAACACATACTCATACACGATTTACAATCTCTGCCAGGAAAACAGTTTCAATTACAACAAAAACCCTTCGTAGTTCAAATTCACAAGTAACATACTAAGATCATTTTTTTATTATCTTGCTGCTTGTATTAACTGGCTAAGAGGTGTACTTTGCTGTTGTTTTATTTTGATCAACTTTATGATTGCCATTTTTTTTAGACACACATAATTGACATGTGAAATTTGACACTGTTGTTTGCCAGGTGTTCAGTTACAACTTACGATGGGGTGTGTTTATTTCTGATTAATAGTAAACAAGTTACTTAAATCACAGTAATGTGATGCTTCTGTAGTTCCCTTTATCTTACAACTGTATTGTTCTCATGTTTGCCTTCTTTCCACATTCCTCAACCTTGCTAGTAAGAAAACATTCAGAATGAATCAGATAGGCCAGTTCTCCGCTTTTCTCCTTATTTTAATTACCTTATATAAGTTACTATTTAGCCACCACAGGTTTAGTATAACTTCACAATGATGAACCGATTCCCTTATTATCCCGAGTTAACTCGGCCTAATGCCATTAACAAAAGAATATTACCCCGAGTTCACTTGGGCATAGACTGATTTTCTGGTTAAAAATTTACTATCCCGAGTTTACCCGCATATTTAGCATCAGAATTTTTACAAATTATTTTGTACTGCTGATAGAGTCAGTAAAGCTGTCTTATGATGATTTTCGCTGCGCTCGCTAGGTCGTGCGATATGTATTACCTGGAGTCGCGTGTCCGACTCTTATGAAACTTTCTGCTGCGCACGCCAGATTGTGTGACATGTATTGTGCATCTGTTTCTTGTTATGCTTTCAACCTCGCTCGTTGGATAGTGTTCCATGTATCGCGTGTTTGTTTCTTGTGACGCTTTCAGCTGCACTCGCTACATAGTGCCCCGTGTATCATTTGTAATTCCTACCTCTCCAATTTCGCGCCTTTATTTGATACCCAGATTTTTGTGAAAGGATAGTGATCAAAGGATGTGTAATGGTTTGAATCATGACTAGATTTTTAAGAAAAAGTAAGATAATGGATAGCGATGACAGTAATTGCAGTGACAGTGAAGTAGAAAGTGTCGAGATAGAAGAATCTAGTAGTGATTCGTTATGTTCAGATTCTGATAGTTCTGTTGACTGGTTGGCTTTGCGACAATGGTGTGAGATAGACAGTATACAACAGCCTCATCCACCCGCACCACTGAGATATCCTTTTCATGGTGTTCCTTCGAGTAATTTTGAATTACCCATAGATGAAGGTGATGATGTGTTGCAGTATTTCAAACTGTTTTTTGATGATAATTTACTCGAGATCATCATTGCTGAAACAAACAGATTTGCTGAACAAACCCAAAACAAACATCAACAAAGTTTCGTCCCACTATAAAGAAAGAAATTTTTTTTTGCCATAGTAATTTTTCAGAGCATTGTGGAGTTGCCTGGTCAACAACTGTATTGGTCAAAAAATCATTTGCTATCTGTCCCAGTTTTTTCCAAAACAATGTCCTACCATCATGTGCAACTGAAACAATATCTACATTTTTCTAATAATGAAATGTACGATGCTGCAACACATCCAAATCCAAAACTGAACAAAATTTGGGAGGTTTATCAGATCTTAGAGAAAAAATGTTTTGATTTGTGTACACTAGAAAGAGATCTTATAATAGATTAAAGTTTGCTGTTGTACAAGGGGCGATTAGGATGGATATAGTACATCCCATAAAAACGAGCCCGATTTGGAATAAAAATTTTCATGTTGTGCGAATCAAAAAGTGGATATGTACTGGCAACAATCATATACACAGGTAAAGGCACATTGCTGAATTCAGACTTCAAAGACCTACCAATGTCATCTCAAGTTGTGATGACTCTCATGAAGCCCTTCCTAGACAACTAAGGGATACTGTCTTACGACGGACAATTTCTATACATCGCCACAAATTTAAGATATTCTTATCTCTCATAGGACGGACACTTACGGCACAGTGAAATGAAGAGAAAAGGAATGCCTGCTCAAATGAAAAACAAAAAACTAAAAAGGGGCAAGACTTCAGCTTTCCAGAAAGGAAAAGTTATGGCTTTACGGTGGAAGGACAAAAAGGATGTAGTGCTTCTGAGCAGTATTCACAACACAGAAACAGTTGAAGTGAAAACTGGTTCTAAAACAGTAACAAAACCAAAGGTAGTTGTTGACTACAACACAATGGGGGGAGTTGATTTAGTTTATCAGCATCTCTCAACTTATCCCCTTCCCAGGAAACGTGGTAAGAAATACATATTATAAGAAGATTTTCTTCCACCTGATGGAATTATCATTATGGAATTTCTATGTTCTGTATTCTAAGAATTGGGGGGAGGGGATTCTCCATTGCAATACAGACTTAAATTGTCCAGCAGATAGTCGAAATATCAGCCATTGGTCATATCTCCTTCTCAGGGACGCCCTGGAACAACACCACATCCTCTACGTCTGACAGGAAGGCATTTTCCGGAGCTGGTACAAACAACTGAGAAGAAAGTCAACCCAAAAAGACAATGTGCTATGCACAGCTGAGTGCGTGCGTGACTCAAAGGTGAAAAAAATTCGCACAGAGAGCCGTTACTTCTGTGCTGACTGCAACGTTCCCCTGTGTGTAGTGCCATGCTTTCGTGTTTATCATACTTCATACAAGGTAAATTGAACATTACTTATTACAGTAGCAGAGGTTGTATACATTTTTTAGATTGTTTTCACATTTATTCAGAGTAATGCAAGTGGGTGTAAAAATTAAGGTATTTGATAATTTTCTTTTATATAATATTTATAAGTTGAAAAAATGTTCACAAATAATATCTGAAAAAGATAAAATTAGACTTTTTTACAGCAGCAGACGGTTGTGAAAAATGTGGACTTGTTTTACTTTTATTCAGAGTGATAAAATAGGTATAAAAATAAGGGTAGTTGATAATATTCTTTCATGTTGTATTCATAAGTTGACATGTTCTTCAAATATAGTATAAAAAAACAGACTTCTTCCGGCCATAGATGTTTGCATAAAATTAGGACATTTTTGTATTTTTTTCTTTAATGTAGTAATATTTCCCATGTTATGAATGTGCAATAGTGTATTGACAACCATTACAGATGTGAAAAATTATATTTAAAAATGTTATTCTACAACAGGATGCGATTAATGCATGATTTATAAAATGTTGAATTTTTTTACTATGCCTAATGTAAATGTACATAAAAATTAAAAGTTCATACAATAGATTATATTTCTATCGTGTTTTAATTAACTTTTCATGTCATTTGTACTGATATGTTTTGCTGCTCTGCAAATTATACCACCTAGAAAATGATAGTTTTTAGTGCATATTTGTTGGAAATTTTTTTAGAATAAAGTTATTTCAGATTTTTTTTTTCTGATTAGAATTTTATATTTTAATACAATAGGTACTGACATTGAAATATGCACAACGTTGGTAAGTAAGTGATATTTATAATAATTATTGACTTTTTAAAATTTTGTTTTCTTTTATAAATTGTTCACTATTGAGAAACTGGTGACACGAGCTAAGTCGGGTTTATAATTACAACCAATTATCAATTATCTTAATAAAAAAATCAAAATTCACATGCAATAGCATTACCTTTATTAGTAGATATCAAAACTGTAATTTAAAAAAGTGATATTAAAGATTACATAAATTCACTCTTAATTTGTAGGGGAAGGAGCTAAAAGAAATTTTTCCAATTTTACCGTTCACCAATTTTTCCGGAAATTTTAGAATCCTAGGAAGGAGGGAGAACAAGAGGGAAAATGGTAAAGTTGAGGGAAAATATAATACAAGAAAAGAAGATTGGGGAAGAGAAAAAAAAAAGCAAAAGGAGGCAGAAAACAGGGGAGAGGAGAAAGATAAGGGTAGGAAAAGGATGAGTCAGTAGAAGATAAAAAGGGGATGGTACAGGATGACAACTTACTGGACACTCGACAACTCTACTCTGGCTACCTGTTTGAGAAGCTGAAATAGTGTCCTGCTTAGGTTGACCTTAGTCTTGCCTTCATAGCGCAGTCAGTTAGTTAAGCACAGGTTTATGGTGTGAGAGATCATGGGTGTGAATCCCGCTTCATGCACAGATATTTTGTTGTCCCTTGACTTCACTATCATCTGCTCTTAAGGCAGCCGTCTACCTCACGCTTCAAATGCGTTACGGAGTGTTCGTAAACAGGTTTTTTCTACGAAAATATTTCATGAGTGCCCATGGTGCCAACATACAAAAAGAAAAAAAATTCAGACAAGGTCGGAACCTCATTGTTAAGACGCCAGGCTCATTAAAAACACTGTTTCTAAGCCCCCAAACATGACTAAAAATGGCCTTTTCAGACTGCCGTACTTCAAAATGTACTAACCGGATGGACACGAAGCTCGGATTGCGACATGCACTGACCTTAGTTGCAAACTTTCCACCAGTAAAATTATATGGTCACCGCTTAATGTCCCATAGTAAAAACCGTTCGACGGGAACCTTGCACGCCAGTTCAGCGCTTGGCTTGTTGAGACGATGTGGTATTTGATCTGCACTTCAAGGTCGACCGTACAGCTCCGTCGCTTTTAAGCCGCTCACGCGCAGGTAGGTGGCGCCCTTAAGACCTCGTCCACCACCACTAATGTATAAGTTCATCACAGGAGGGGGGGAGGGGCACATTGTTATTGGATCTTTAAGGCTGCTTTTTGTATCCCGAAAACTGTGAAGAAACAAGTATTTTAACGCAAAAAGAAGAACCCCAAAAAGTATCTATGTATTATTATTTCTCGACATTTTTATTCCTGTAGCAATATTTCATTTTTCTCTATAGAGAAATTGATTTTTGTCTAAAAGTGAGATCTAACACAAAGGTAATACAATTCAACACATAAATCCTTGTCCCTGTATTCGCCAGGGCTTCAGAAGAGGCAACGCCTTTAAGAATGTTAATGTGGCAAAAATACATGATTTTATATTTGCACGAGATAATGTTTGTTCTATAGACATTACTTGCGACATTTTTCAGATGTAAATTTTTTTAGCTCTCATAGTTCTCCCATAGCAGCATATCAGGTTACTGGAACATAGGAATAAGAAAAACTGAGTGAGTTACTCAAATAATTTACACTGAAATGAGATATGAGCAATATGTTAAAATATCAAAAAACCCACAGCAAAGTCCTTTTGTCTATTTTAAAAATTGCCATAAATGAAGTAAAATGTCATAATTTTCAGATTTTTTTAAAGTGACAAAGTAATTTCCTTATTAATTATTTCATTCAAGTAGGTGACTTGGTTTTTGTTATTCCTATGTTCCCGTAACTGGCAAATTTAGACTCTGACATGTCTCTATGGGAAGGCTACGAGGGCTAAAATTTTTTTACAATGGGGATATGTAGTCACAAGTAACTTCTATAAAACGAACACTATGCAGTGAAAATAAAAAATTAGGAATTTTTGCCATTGAATGCCCTTAAGACACCCAACTCGGGTCTCTGAAATGTTAAGGAACTTGATACAAAAAGGGTGAATCATTTTCGCAACAAAAATGACAATGATTTGCACAAAATCTGGTTTTAAATTCTACGAATTTGTGCCACTTTCACGAAGTCACATATGAATATGAAATATATATATATATATGTGTGTGTGTGTATATATCTACACACACACACACACACACACAAGTTGTAACTTCATAGGTGTTAGTAGCCATCTGCTAGCCGGGTAGTGCGTCTGCAAGTCTTTTCGCCTACCGCCTGTAGCAGATGGTTTTTGGTGTTGGAGTAACCCATGCTAAGAGCCACTGAACAATAGTACAGACACTCAGCCAGCTATTGCCCCCTACCTGCACCAGTTATGCCAATTGTGTCCCAAGTGCCGTTAGAAAAACAAGATTTTGAGTTATCACAAAATCCTCTTACCTCAAACACACAACAAATATTCTTCATGTTCCTTTAAGTTTAAAAATGTATTTTGTGTAGGTCTGTCAGAATCTGGAACATAACGTACCTTTCTACGAGAGAGTGAGCAAGAGATTTTGATCAGCGCTCAACATCGAGGTCTTTAGTGCTGGTGGGGGTGGCATGATATCGGGCGGGAGAAACGGGAGATCCCTACGAAAACCCCCAGACCAGCGGCACCGTCCGGCACGATTCCCATATGCAAAAATCCTGGGGACCAACCCCGCCAGGAATTGAACCCACATTGCCTTGGTGGGAGGCGAATGGCCTGATCATTGAGCCACCGCGGCCCAACTTCTGGTGTAAATGTGACGACAAAATATATGACTAGTCCATATAAACTACATTAAGATTATCGTTTCTCAAATGTCGCATAGTTTTTAAATAATTGATCAGGTTCTGTCGAATGTCCGATTTATCAATCAAAAGTACACGTTGCGATTTGATTTTCTGCCACAGAAAACCTAACCTCTTCAGGATTTTCCGCAGTGTTGTATTAGAGCCTTGAAAATCTATTTCATCCTTCAGTTTTTTCTTTAATTTATCTACTGTCGGTACACATTTTTCAGTCGTATAAAATTCCTATGAACTACTCCATCAAAATTGTCTAGCTGGTATTTACACGTCTTCTGTCTCTCCTTATCGGGAGTCACATAGAGAATTCCATCACCAGGGCCAATATTCTTCGCTTCTCCTTTTATTTTCTGCACCGCGCCACGAGACACACCAGTAGCTACAGCTGTCCGCAGCTGAGCTTTTTCTTCGGGTTCCCACACTTCCACTGCTTGTGCTTCTTCCTCCATAAAACATAATACATTACAAATTACTTCTGAAGTCTGCGAATGCATTTTTTTTCCCTTTTAACGTCAACAATATTGGCAGTATCTTTAAAAGAAAAGGTATGATCTCTTGAACATTCCTGCCATTCCCTCACTCGTATTTCTTGCACACATCTTAATTCAACATGAACATAACAGTTATAAACACGCGTATACAATTATGCGCGTATTATCGCTTGTACAAATAAATATAAAAACTCATAAGGTTTCAGTAAGAACCCCCATTAAACTTTCAGTGTGTAACAACGCCCGACCATATGGATTTCAATGTAACAACTAAACTCCGAGATGATATAATATATTTTCAGGTCTGATAGTACATGGAGAACAAGGATGTTCTGTGCATGCGTGGGCTGTCCATCCTTCCAACTACTCCTCATCGCCCGCTTGTAACTGTCACTCAAGTCCACAGATATTCTGCGCGGTCTGTATGAAAGGCATTTCTGTAAGGTCAACTTGACAAGAGGCATGTGTAAATGTTTTTATTTCTAGTGTCATATTGATGAAAGTGTTCATTCTTGTGGAACAACTTCTGATATTTGGAGAAATGTCAGGAATGAGTAAATATGTTCACAAGCTGTCATTATTTTGGAACTTTTAAAAAGAGGTCTCCAAGATTCAGTCTGTTTTCTCCCATGTATTATTCTTACGGCTCTCTTCTGTATACCGAAAACATTACTTCTGTCACAAGAAATACCGCAGAACATGATGCCATAAGTCATAATAGAGTAGAAATATGCAAAGAAGGTATACAGTCGCTTATTAGCTCCTAAATAAAGTATCCTCCTGAATAAGCTAGCATGTTATTCTGCGTTAGTGATGTGGAAATCTTATCAAGGTACGGGAGACTATCATCACAACATGAAACAACAAAACTACGAGAAATGGATATGAGAGAGGCTTATACCCAATCTTCCAGCCAAATACTAAAAAACTTCGGAAATACAGCACTTCAATTGCCACCCTAACACCCTGACTTAAACCCAACTGAAAATATTTGGGCAAAATGTAAACGGCAAGGTAGCATCACGTAATATTTCCTGCAACGTGAAAGTAATTTGTGAGGACGTGTTCAAAAGTTTGCGAGCAGATGACTGGGCACCATACTGTGAGCATGTAAACAAAATTGAAAATGAGTATAACATGGACATTCGTTTCGATATTGAAATACATCCCATTATAAATAAGCTAGGAGGTGTTGAAGGTGACTGCGACATAGCAGAGTGGCCACAGAAAACTGGAAATGAAAATCCCTGACTTTTCCAGGTTTTCCCTGACTATTAAAAAAAATTCCCTGACTATCTGTGTGAAACTCATATGCAGGAATATCCAATTCATCCTAAGCATTGAAAGTTGTTTAATCTCCAGGAAAAAAAACTCAATATGTCTCTTTGATAAGCATCAAGTATGTATAATTTTCTACCTAGTTTAAATTTAATTGTAAAGTTATCGTTTTCGGCAATTAAATGATAACTAATATTTTCTTTATTAGTAACATACAACGTTAAAAATATTATTTCCTTGTACGGCTATTGAGTAATATTTAACATCTTTGATTCAACATGTAAAAACACTGAGCAAATATACATCCATTACCTGCATTCTGTAACATTAGCTTTTGTTTTACGTTCACAACCACAGAACCTTCTCGCTAGTTTGCTCCCGGTGTCGCATCACATTTTCTTTCAGAATGTTCGTTTGGCCAGGTAATAGATAATGCATAACTGCTGGAATCTAGCGAGGTGTTTTATAGTTGCGGGAATGTAACACTAGCTGCGCCAGTAGGTGCTGCCACCAAGAGGTGAAAGAAGTAATCGTTTCAGCGATCAACAAGCATGAGCACAGTCAGACCTGTGCACTTCTGCAATGTTAAAACCCCATAAGAGGCGACGTCATTTTGTCGTGTGCATGCGCAGAAAGACTGAGAGAAGAGCACAGCTCCATTGTGCACCGCACAGTGTTGCAATATCACAGCTTCACAGGATAAAAACTCGGTGCATTTGTGATCGGTTAGACGAACATTTCAAACAGTATTGTCGCTAAAAAACACACAAGAATGTTTTAAATATATTTCAAAAATGCTTCACAGAAAACTGGGTGTGCAGGTGCACATGTGCACTTATATGCCGGCCGCTACTGGATACTGGCACAATTAACTAACTTGTACATACATGTTAACATATTTTAACTTTATTGTTATGATGCTTGCAATTAGAAAATCCAAATGCACTAGACTTACTTAATACTTTCCCATCCTGCAAAAATTGTTTAAAAACAATCATAAGAACACAAACACCTAACTACTTAGGCCTACTGACACCACAGATCCAGCATTATACTTTTTTCACTGTATAGTAGGCCTACATGAGAAACTTTTCCCTGACAGCTCACAAAATTCCCAGACTTTTCCTTGCTTTTCGGGTCAGTGACCATTCTGTAGCAGAAATGACGATGAAGGTGATACAGGATCTTCAAATGACAAAACGGAGGGCGTCGCAGTGTTGGAAGGTGGCAGCGAATAAGTTTGATAAGTAGCCAATGTTTTCAATTGCAATGTACAACAACACGCTCCCTCCCCTAGACCTCTCTTACAACTCCCTCCTTCACTCCGCTGGGACTCCCTAACGGTAAATGTGTGACGTGTTCCAAGCCTACAGATATAATGCATCCACTGTACACTGACTCCTTAAAAATACCCTAACCCTTAATACTTTTTACTGAGTCGATAAGTATTTGAGTGGATCTGTGACTGTGTAGCTACTTATTTAAGATATTTGTTCTGGGTTAAGATACCATTTCTTCTCTTCCTTTCTTTTTTATCTTTTGCATGTGGTGACTATGGAGAATGCTGACACGAGCCCACATATGATCGCGATACCAAACTGACAACAATAATGTTGAATCTCACTCTATTACGGTCTGCTTTTAAATGTATATCTTATGTCATTTATTCATTTGACTGTATATTGTAAACGTGACTTGTCCAATATCTTTGTGCAAAAATGTACACAAAAAAGATCCAAGGATGCAATAAACTAAACAGGACTGAAAACTGAACCCAATTTTTTCCAAATGTAGGACCAGAGTGTAAGCAACCACTTGAGGCATTGCTGTTTTCTAGAGCACGGCCATAGAGGAACAGGTATGGACACTTGGAGTTGAAAACTGACCCTCATGTGACTAATAGGCGCCAAAGGCACTCTGGTGTTGTTTTAACATTGTGTAAATGGATCTATAAGGAGCAAGCACTTGTCGGAACTGCTACATGTGGTAGTACAATTCTATATTGCAATGTTAAAACAACACTTCATTGCTAGTGGTGCTGTCAGTCATAATGGAGTCAACTCAATAGCATTGTTAGATAGGTTAGTGTCCAGACCACGGTCGTAGAAGTACAGGTCTGGACACTCGCCTATCTACCAATGTATTTTGCTTGACCCCCTTGTTGTTTGTATGTAGTTCGCCAAGTTACCGAGAATATTATGTTTTATTGGCGCTTCAGTTAGGGCGGTCGGACCCAAACTCCGCCCACATTTTTCCATTGTTAAATTTATAAAGTAAATAAAGATTTCAGGAGCCATTTCTTAAATTTGTGAGAGAAGGAAGTATTTTGTAAATTAATTAAAAATAAGTTTTGATAACTTGTTTATCTTAGTGGAAAGGAAACCGACCGCCCTAACTGAAGCGCCAATAAAACACAATATTCTCGGTAACTTGGTGAACTACAGCCAAACAACAAGAGGGCCAAGTTTGTAGGCGAGTGTCCAGACCTGTAATTCTAAGACGGTGCTCTTGACTATAAACATTTGATATAAGGGACAGTGACCAAAGTTTATTTTTATCTATAGAAAGTACAACAAATTTACAGAGTAAACATTACCACTTTGATGATAATAACCAAAACTAACTACGGTAGGCATCTTCAAAATGAAACCTAAAGAACATGCACTAGAGCTGTCAAATGTGAGAGGCCTGCATACGACTACTCTTACATTTGGGTACCTTCAAAAGATAGGCACTTACTCTTGTTCATGATGTGTTCATAAACTTACTAGCCCACTCAACAAAAACTTAAATTATGCTATGGAAAATAATTAAGGAAACTAATAGGCAGTGTCTAATCACACCTATGAATTACAAGTTAACTACCTATCAAATAACGGCACAGTACAAAGAATTTAACAAGGCCTTTATTAAGAACTTATAATATATAAAATTTCAAAATTGTCAACAAACAACTTACAACATGAATGCTTTTGGAACTTTCTTCCGAGGGTGATGCACAGATTGCATATGCTGGATGGGGCTTGTTTTCTTCCACCGAAATAGGGCACTCAGTATCTTGCTTTTCGGTGTCATTTTCTTTAATAGATATGCTGTTTTCGGAGTCCGTTTCATTCGCAGTACTTCCTTTATTTGATTTCTTCCTGCGAAAACACTTTTTATTTAAAGGGGAGTGGCATCAGCGAGGACACGTTAACCACCTATTTTACTGTAATGACTTAACATATCGTCTTAAAATTATAACTATTCATTGTGTTAAAATTACGGAATTACCTTATAAAATCATAATATTATTTGGTATTCCAAAAAGGTTGGAAACACTGTAAAAATTTACAAGCTTAGTTTTGAAACAGAAAGACAATTACCATTACCTGGCTATCCGATTTGGAGTTAAGTCTTCGGCATCGTAGAATTCGTCTGAATCACTACTGCCTGACATATCTCGATTTTACGAAAATGGTTGCACAAACAAATAGAATGAAATATAAAATATCAATTTGTTCTTTCTCAACCTTTTTCACAACAAGCAGCCATGTTTGCCTTGCAGTAGTGAAAACTGACCAATGAGAAGAATGTTAGTGGGCATATTTTTCTTTGATTGGTCATTCTAATATAATCTCGAACCCAAGGTTCTTACCATACAAAAGTTAAGATGGAGGATCTTGCTGTAGAAGTATGCGGTGAGAATGGGGCCTACTATAAGGTTTGTATCAATTAAAGTACTTTGTAACTAGCTAATCTAGTGCTGTGAATCTACTTAAGTGCTTAAAGAGTATATTTTGCCATGATACTCGGTACTCGGGTGGGTTACTTTTAGAGAATTTGTGTGTAAAATAGCATCACAGAACGCGGCTAGGACGCCATGTCTCATTTGACAGGGCGTGATATTTTCCCATGTGCTGCTTTGTATGTATTGTATAAAGGAAAATTATTCCGGTTGACCCCTGCATAATAAAACAGTTAATTTATGTCATGATTCCAGCCCTTTGCAGTCTGTTTCACCGTCGGTCCGGAGCGAGTGCAATAGTAGTAACTTGAACGTCGCTAACCTAGCTTAGCAGTTCTATGCGTTCAAGTTTTAGAATACACCGGTTTCATTGACCTCTGCGTTGTCACGCTGACAGTGTACTATGTTATTTGATGACTGCAGTAGTCGTACAATGCCTTGGTCTTGAGTGTAATTCAAAAGGCGAAGATATATTTAGTATGGCAAATTGCGAGTATCAGATTACATTAAACCTCTTATTTAGCACAGATTTTTCTTGTGTATGTAACCTGCAATTTCTGAGAGAATTCTGTTGTTGTAACCATAAGTTACTTTGTTCAATTGTTACTTGTTACATTTTGTTCAGTGTTAACACCATAGGTCTGTAATAATTATGAGCATACCAAGTTTTTACTGAATAGGTTGTTACGGATTACAATAATCATAGTTAGTAGGTAATGAATCCCTTTCACATTAGATTGTAAGATATTTTGCTATACAGTTTAGTCAGAAAACTTTTTGCGTAATCCTAAGCTATTGTGTGCGCTGTTGTCCATTACATGTCATTTTTGTGTGAAGTAAAGCTTGAAGCACAATCTGAATGTATGTATGGATATGAGTAAAGGTAAACCCACCATGCACTCAAAAATGGTATGCAAGAGTTCATGTTCTAGACTGTTGAGTGAGCACATACAGCTCAGGACATATTATTTTATGTGCGCCAGGCTCTCCGAATCATTAAAAACCAATGCAACTGGCTTAGTTTGTACTAGACACTGTGTTCTGCGCTGGAGATAAATTGTGACTTGTTTCCTGTCACCATTAATGAAACAAGAAAAGAACAGACAAATATAACGTACATGGTTAACTTGAGTATGTATTTTTATGCCTAAATATGTGGGGAGTATATAGGCTGTTCTAGTATTAATTGTTATCCACATCAGTTATTAGGTCTGTTCGATTGGGGATCTCTTTCTTGTTCGATTGACCAGAAGTAAAATGATGACGGGTGTTCAACTGGCGAGGTCAACGTCCCTACGGGTCAAAATGAGCATGCCATAAGTGCTTGCTCTTGAGGTGGAGTTGTGAGGACAGGGTCAAAAATATTTGTTTGTATCCAAAGTGTTTGTTTTGGCAGTAACTTATGAAGCACCTTTATATTTATAATTGCCATATGAACCCCAAGGCAAAAAAGCAATAGACGACTTGAGGTATACGCCCTCTGATGTCACAACGCAGGGGGAGAGAACTGTGGGAAACAAAGCTTGTTTACAAACATGCTAATTTGTTAGTTGGTGATGGTAGAGACCGAAATTTTTGTCCACTCGTAGACTTGCACGCATGTGTAAGAAATATTAGTTTAATTTCATGGTTAAGACACGCAAATGCATAAGATCATTTTTTACCGGAAAGAGCGGAAAATTCCAAAAAAGTAATAAATTTTCTTTACGTACATCTTATCCTGAACATGTGAAGCCAAACTCCTGTGTGAAGGTTATTTTCGGTTGCGGTATCCATGGAGGTAGGAATTGTATCCCACACTAGACTTGGAGCTCCGCCTAATTTCAAGTCGTCCATTTGCCGATAGTAAAGCAAGAGACAAATAAAAATTATTGTATATTGCACTAGAATTAGGTTAAAGATATGAGTTTTTTTAACCTTAATTTGTAACATAAGTCTACATAACTTGAAGTTAATACATTGTAATTCATATTTTTTTTATAGCAAATAGTAAAAATCGTTGCAAATGTGGGGTAATTAATTTTTTTTTTTTTGTTGAATTGAGTTGCTTGTGCTTTGTCTAAGGTAATAAACATATATTAGAATTCTTTACTTAAATGACCATGACATATGGAAATAAGCCCCTTAGTCTACACTTTTCTGCTGTTTCAGTAGTATGTATATGGTTTACTTGCTGCTTAGGAGCGAAAACCTGTTTAGTTGTGGACGAAGGAGCTAGAATTCTTTTTGACCAAGTGCACATTAACCTCGCGACTCACAACTCCCTAGGTAAAAAAGAGATGCTGAATCGAACAGACCTATTGAAAGGCGCTTACGAAAGCCTTACTCGGTCCACTCCATAGATTGATTTGAAGTTACAGCAGACTCCCGATTATCAGTGTGCAGATTATCGGCACAAATTAATTCACTTGAAATAGTTAAAATAAAATTGCAAAAAGGTATTTGAAAAGAAAAAAATTTAGGTTGTTTATAAATACATTCTGTGTTTACTCTCATAATGTTCACCAACGTGTTTGTTGTGCCCGCAGTAGTATTTTGAATGGCTTGAAGATTTAAGTCTTTTTCCAGCGGGTGAAACAATTAGTTTCGCGCATGAATGGAATAACGAAATTGTCTCGTGCATGATTGGATTACGAAATTTTTTCTTTGATAAATAATATTTCTTTGGTTTTTGTTTGCAATTTAAGATTATTAGCGCATGCCCCCTAATCATTAATGCTAATTATCGAGAGCCTACTGTATTAATTTGCTGCCTTTTATTGCAGGAATGAAATTGACCTTTTATTCTGTCTACCCAGATATAAGAATGTGTGAAAGGGTGTTATCCATTATCCAATCCATGATTTTGGATTATCCGAGTCTTCGGCCCACTCGATTAGTGCTAATAGTCAGGGGTTGACTGTACTTTAAAGCCATTCAAAAATGTGGTGCGAGTACAGTCTACATACTTTAGAAATCTTTAAATATTAAGCGTGATTTTGGTGGCTGTATTTGGGTCTACCCAGCTCGGGAGTAGAGTAGATAGCCACAATGGCTGCAGCAGACGAAAAACAAAGGCGAGCATAAAAGACTCCTGCTTTATACACTAAAGAAAGAAATTTTTTTTTTCGGTTGTGGAATTGAGCATGTTTTTATAGAATGCATTACTAGTACACAATTCTATTGCCTTATAAATAGGCCTACTTATCTTTTACCTGCACAAAAGTATATTCTGCACTATCCAAACTTCGTTTATGAACATACATTATAGTGGTGTTTAGTGTTTGATTTCTGGTCTTGACATTTTGATTTTGGATTATTGTTGCTTCTCGAAATTGCTTCAGATGAATACTGGGATGGTTTCTAACTGTAAGCCATGGGTATTTTCTTCACCAGTTTCTGTCATTCTGAATTGTTTATTCTGTCTGCTCAATGGTCTCAATGTTAACAAGACATTAAAGGCGCTTATGGGAATGTAGTGGGTATAATCCTACTAGGGTAGCATTGTTCACGTGACTGGATCTACTGAGTCGTTATATGCTTAACGAGCGGCCATAAATCTAAAGAGTAGTATCCAGGCAGTCTTTTTAAAAAATATGGCAAAATCTGCAGAAGCGGTAATTTCAGTCGCCGATCTGGCAGAGCCATGTTACTAGACCAGGTTTAAACAGTGCAGAATATTCTTTGTACTGGTATAATATATATGTATCTAGCATTAAAATTGCGTACTAGTAATGATAATTTATTCCATACCTGAATTATGTACTGTGAAATTTTTACTTCATAAACTGTTCCAGACTTATCGTTCAACAAAAATACTACAATCAGACATGGTATTTTCCATGAACATGCCCTTAAACTGCCTTAAGCCCATTACACACGGGCATCTTTCTTGTACAAGAAGGTGACCACTTTCTTGTTCACCTCGACTTGTAGCGAACTTGTATCGTGTGACAGCCACCGAGCATACTAGTGACTAGCGTACAGGGACTTGTACTAGCTAGTGCAGGATAGGGACGGTACTATTTTTGATTATCTTTCTTGTACTAGTCGAATATAAGCAAACAATTTTAATGCTCACTCTAATGTTTTTGAATAAATTAGCTTACAGATACTTAGAATTTTGAAATAAATAGGGTCTTAGCTGAACAAAAGATGCTACTAAAGGAGTATTTGCTGATTGTGCATCGTGTAACTTTAAATTTAGATATAATCAACTACTACAATAATTCCATTTTTGTAATTTGGAGCTTATTTTTGGTGCAGGTACAATAAATATTGCTCTTATTACATTCAATACAAGAAATACAGCCTTAAAATATTCATCCAAAATTTTAATGGTGTACACCAGATTGTACAAGAAAGTTGGTTACGTTAACTAAATCAATTTGGTCTATTTCGTTTCGTCGTCGCGCCAGTAGCGTTTACATGGTCTAACTTGCGGCTTAGGTTATGTGACAGGCGTGAACAGTGAAAATGTGTTGCATGGTTTTCGAAACGTGGATGTGGATATATATTTTCATTACTAAACAAACTGGTGATGCACAGAGGCTCGAATAAAAATCTCACATAACGTTCTTTATAAAACAAAACGAGTATGTGACATGAATTATCGACATATTGTTTGGTGATTTAACAGATGTGATTTTTACAAAACAGCAAAGTACAAAATAATCCAAGAGAACGTTACAGTAATTTTAATCACTCATTTTGTTGACTTTTTTTCTGCATGTAGTACCAAATTTTCATTACATTAGTACCAGAATATTTGAATACGATCGTTAGTCATGGCTTGATATTTACAACTGAATTCTGAAATATACAGTAATTTCACGTGACTTCAATATTTTTTCAAGTTTTTATGTAATTTTTGTCTTCGTATATAACATGTACAAAATTTCCACGCAATGTTGTTTTAATAGATAGTGCGTTGTTTTGTATGACAGCAACTGTACGCAGTTTTGTCGGTTGGAAATATGTCGGCATGCTGCACAAATTGAGCCAATTAGAATCTAGCGAAGTGCAATGATACAATGTTATTTATTTACTTCAGAGCTCAGGTTAGAGTGAACGGAGAATAGTACTGAACTTGGTGTAATAAAACAGGTCTGCCAGATCGGCGACTGAAATATACAGCTTCTGCAGATTTCGTTCCATGTTTGAAATAAGCCACCAATATACAGCTCAGAGTTTTTGTACACTATGGAAATATCAGTAAATATCCAAAGACTGAGTAAATCCGATCATGTGATCAATACTATAGAGTAGATTATAGGCTACCTACTGCATTTTCGTAAGTGCCTAATGTAGGCCCATGGAGTGGGTTTTGAATGTAACTCTTTTTTTCCTGATAATTTGTGCGAGTAGCACTGTAAAGTAACCAGGCAGCATATAAAAGATAGGTGAACTATGTTCGTATGTGTCATCGTTAGTTTACTCTGTTTTTGTAATTTATTATTAAATTATAACTTGTGTAATTCTTAATTTGTTGGTACATTGATACTCAAAACTGCAGGAACAGTTTTTCACCGACGTATTCAAGATAACCAGTATACTGATTGATGCACCTGACCAGCGATGCCGTGGTCTTCAGTCCACATGTAGGTGCAAGTCAGAAATGTTGTGAACTTTGACGTCGCGACAAGTTTGTTTGAAGTGAGGCTCAATACTTATACAGGGTGAGTCATCAGCTCTGCGACAAACTGTGACAGGATGTTCCTTGCAAAATAACAGTTAGAAAATGTCTGGCAACGAATGCCTGGAAACCACTCCTAAGGGCAGGAAACCCCTGTGAAGATGGGGTTGCAAGTATGGTTTTTATTGAATTTGACGGGAACCATTTGATATTAAGGGATGAAAATTTGTA
>PNEQ01055602.1:7568-24192 GCA_003012365.1 Medauroidea extradentata
TCTCATGCTTAGCAACAGGACGGCAGGATGCTCATCTCAACAGCAGACCTCTACATCAGAAAGGGGGCCCCCCAGGAAGACTACATCAGGTGATTGATATCACCTGCAAGGTCAGTACAACAATCCAGCTTTGATTCTGGTGTGTCTCTCTCTCCCTCCTCTCCCCAGATCAATCTCGCTCTCACTCTCTCAATTCACCCTAGCCTTAATCTCATACTAAAACAGTACCGCATCTGGTTTTCACAGTAAGCTACAAAAATCAACCGCTCAGACTTTGGGTCCCACTTCGTTCCATGTGGTTTGGGGAATATGTGTCATGGCTTTACACCCAAAAACTCTTAGGTGTGATGGATCAGGTTTGTTTTTGTGCCAAGCCTTGTAGGGAGTCTCTTGCTGAAGGGCGCTTGAAGGAGATCGATTTGTCAGATATGCAGCAGTTAGAGTTGCCTCTGCCCAGTACTGTTTTGGTAGGTTGGCATCAAGGAGCATTGGTCATAGTGGTATTGTCTTTTTTGAATCGTAATTTTGGTTCTCATCTGAGTATGAACGTACATGGAACCGAATTGGAGTAAAATAATTTGAGTACTCGGGCATCCTTAATGCCATTTTATGTATACATCTGGGGCTTGTCTGCGAACCATGTTTAGATCTTATCCCTACCTCAATCCTCTAACATAACACAGTGTATTATGTTGAATATTATTGGCGATAAATAAAGTGAACGACCATTTGATCATATTATTTAATCTAGTCTACTACGAGATACTAAGGTAAAAATACACTAGTGATTTTCTGGCTCTACATGCATGGAATGACACCCTTGACTATGCAAACAGGAGTACATATGTCTGAAAGAAATAATTTTACTAACTAGGAAAACAGAAGCTTTGTAAGAGGTTTTCACTATACAGTAAACCCTCGATCTAACGCCATCGCACGGTGCCAGGAAATTGTGTCCTTAGATCGCTGATGTCGTTAGTCCCGAGATAACTAGATTTGACCCCCCTCCCCCAAATAAAAAAAATTAAGTGTGTTTTTTTCTCAAATTTATGTACAACAATTACCTACTTAAAAAAAAGTTTTCATTGAAATTATATTGTAGTACTATGAAAAGGTGTCTTCCAAATAAAATGGTACCTCACAATCCCCCACCATGCCGTGCGTGGCAGAGCGGCGCGCTCTGTCTAGTTTTGATGGCCGAGGGGGGGGGGGGAAGTGGCCGGGCCACTGGCCTTGGCTTGCCTCCGGGAAACTCGTACGCACGTGATTCATCCTGCTTGTCTTGCGCGTAGCACATTCAGACCACAATACGTGATTCATCCTGCTTGTCTCGCGCGAAGCACATTCAGACCACAATAGAACTCGTACTATTTACGTGAATGTATACAGCAACGATTTTAAAACCTTTCAGTACAGCCATTTAGTTTTTTTTTATTGTGCAAGAAGTGTTACAGCCTGTCGCCATTTTAAGCATTTACGTGATACTAATAAAAGTGCATATTAAAGAACGAACATTAAAAAAAATTACTGTAAACTCTTAACGCCTATTATGAACACGAATTTAGAGCCACTCAAAAGGGCAAAACTGACTTTTCAAGGTGCTGTCACATATAAAATAACAACTGAATTACTCGTCGCTGAAAGTTGTAGGCCTATTGGAAAAATCACGAAACTGTGCCCAACGCACCAGTTTAATGCACTGTACTGCGAATAGAAATGAAATGGCTCTCGCGCGCTAGCTGCAGTCACTCTTACTGCTCCACTGTTGAGCGAGGCGCGAGCATAAAACAAAAACCTTATCAGCCCACGTGCTGCACGCCGCGACGGGACTGTTGTGTTTGCGTCGTAGGCCGTTTTTACTCTGCTGCGCTTTTATTCCACATGACGAGTGATCAATAATACAGTGGAAGTTGTCAAGGTCAAGCCGAGCTCACTGCAGCTAAAGAAAAAAAATGAGATAATGCTGGATTTTTTTCTTTTACTGATTGCTGTTTTTTTGCCGTTCTGTAATGAGGGCGGAAAAAAAACGTGCCTCTTCAACCCCCATCCCCTTGGGCTCTCGCAAAACACGGAAACATGGGAGAGAGTCGCCGAGTGGGAGAGAAAAAACAAACACATGGCTCTGCTTTGTGGCGAGACAGGATGCTAGCTGCACGTGACTATCAGACAGTTGGCAGTTCATGCGCATGCACGCAAGCACAATCAGGCTTGTTCGTGGGACAGGGGGGCAGGGGTGAATGTTTTTTGGCTGGCGTGGACAGTCAGGAGGAATTGTATCTATGTTTAGCGGCGTGTTTCTTACAGCACAGCACTCACAAAGGAAATTGCAACACAGATGATTTTCCTTACATTTTCGTTTTTTTGACCTGAATTTTTTACGGTTCCTCAAAGAAGGTTGTAAATTACCATTACTATGCCATGTCACGTATCGAACAGTGTAGCTGAGATAAGGACACATGGAACAGTGTGAGAGGAAGTTCAGGGAGGAGTGAGCGAAGAGAAGTGAGGGGGAGCATTGGGAGATAAGGCAGCGTTAGTCATCACGTCTCACACATGTCGGTGTTGTGCGGGCGGCCTACGCACCCGACGTGCGCTTCAACTTTATTCCAGCCAAAGTTTCTAGCATTTTTAAACAATTTTTTTTTGTTTCACAGCTGCATATTAATAATTTATGATAACTGCATTATGTTATTGTTTAATGTACGCATAATTATTTTTAATTAACATTTTACTGTGATCTATTTCACTTAGCTTAGCTTTGATAAATTTTTAAAATATTAATTTTTCCATGGTTCCTGGAAGTTATTTCGTTAGATCGCCGATGTCTTTAGATTGGTGGTTTACTCTATTTGTTACAGGACAAATTTTAGTCAGTTATCCTTTAGGCAAGTTATTTAGGTCCAGTAACGTAGGACCATGATCCCTTATTTTACTGCCAGAGACTATATAATTTTTTGTCTAAGACTACATAAGTTAATGAAAACAGTTTTCAACAATACAGTAACACAGTTTTACATCTGTATTCTGACTAAAAAATATTTATTGCATTACAAATGTGATTGAAATGAGGTATCATGACCTAAACTGCAGTCTATAACTTTCAAGAAATTAAATGGAGTGTCATAAAATAGTAATTTACAATTTTTTCCAGAAAGAGTTCTAAAACTGGATTGCTGAAAACATCATTCGATGTGGCGAGACACCAGGGTGAGTTTGTGACTAAGTGGGCATGGTACTACATGGAGAACATGGCGCTGAATGTGTTGACAAGCTATCACTCGGAGAGCACGGGAGACAAACATGCCCAGGTGGACATGTTCCTCCGCAACCCCAGAACAACATTCCAGCACCTCTCCATGGGATATGACATCACTCTCAACAGAGACAGTTGGCAGTACGCATGCACTTGTCTTTTTACTGTAGTAAGGCACAGTACAGAATAGTGATTGGTGAGATTGGGTGTGCTGAGCAGTATTTAACATGTTGATTTTCTCATTTGTGAGTTAGTGATGCAAAATGTTTCGTCATTACTTGTGTCATATTTTTCAGGCTAATGTTGCTATTAAATATGTTAGGTTGGTGGAAAATTTTTACACTCTATTCTTATTTTATTATTAAAATGTTAAGCATAAATAGGTGTTATTAGCAAATTTTTCTGAAGTAAGATTCATTTATTTAAATTTGTTTCTCTCAGCTCCTGTTAACTGCTTTCTATTCTGTTATTGTCATGCTTGCCTTTCAATAGTTGTAAAATTTTATAAATATTTTCATTTACTTGATTATTTGCAACATTTATTTTTATCATATATTAAATTAATTGTTAAGGAAAATGCATATTAATTTTCTTCACAACGCTTTGGTCAGGTTGGGGATAGGATATGTGAAGTTTGAAGATATTCATGCTTGTATTGTTGTTTGTCAGTAGAAGGAGGGATTAGGTTATACTGCATATTGTTGGGAAACCACGAGATTTAAATCCTAAACACCTGCTTCATCATATAGACCACTACACATAAAAAGTTCTCTCGAGAAATATATTGTAAGTATTTTAGCATAGTAGTAATCAGTTGTTGCAATGGTCGAGGGGTCAGTCCTCTTGCCTCCCGCCTAGGCGATCCAGGTTAAATCCCCAACTGGTTTTGTCCTATATTTTTCGCATGTGGGAAACACAGCAGATGTTGCCGTTGGCTGGCAGGGAGCTCCCATTACCCCCGCCTCTCTCATTCTGTCACTGCTCCACGCTCATCTCATCTTCATCTCATCCATTCTTCGGGCCGGATGAGGGACAGGCATGTCTCGCTAGTCGACCAGCTGGCCCAACTGTAACCCAGACTTTCTGTTCTACACAATGTGACCCTGCCCATAGGCGGGAACATATAGTACTTGTTGGAGTTTGCTTGTGCTATGTGCCACTACGCACAGTCTCATATTTTGCATTTGTGTAACAGTACCTGATCAAGTCATCACCTCAGCACAACAGATGATAATAGTTCACTACAATTAGCTGACATCACATTTACACTGCCAAAATGAGCATGGAGAACAATATTTTCTTCTCTCCAAAGAAATTTTTTTGTAGCCTTGACTGAACGTATGAAAGTTAAAACGAAAACACCAGTACTACATAAAACATGTGGTATATAGTGGAACCTTTTCCATCACTTCTTGAGCCAGGCAAATAATTTCATTACAAGCAGGTATTTAGTGGATGTGATATTGAAATTTATACAAATAAAGAATAGGACAAAAGAATGTGTTATATCATGGATGTGAACTTTCAATTCATTTGATTTTAATACCTAGAGATTTCACTGTAAAATATGTGCTAACTGATAATGAATTTTGCTAAATAAAAATGGTAACTAAAATACCTAATATTTACACCTCATAGCATGGGCGTACCCAGGGAGTGGTTTTGGGGGTTCAAACCCGCTCCAAAATATCGGTTTCTATATCTAGGTATTATACATTGCAAAAA
Organism: Medauroidea extradentata; assembly: GCA_003012365.1. Taxonomy (NCBI): domain Eukaryota; kingdom Metazoa; phylum Arthropoda; class Insecta; order Phasmatodea; family Phasmatidae; genus Medauroidea; species Medauroidea extradentata. Next base: position 12,547 of record PNEQ01055602.1, read on the forward strand.
GTATAATATACTTTTAAAAAATGTTAATAAAATATGTTCATATTGCATTTAGAGACGTCAAACACAGATGACATTGAATTATTTATACACGATGAGAGATAAAAACCCCCCTCCGAAAACTATTCCTAGTTACGCCCATGCCTCATAGGTAGTGTTTTTTTTTACTCTTTTGCCTTTGTAACTAGGATAGGTCTGTAGCATACTTGGATGAAGTGATTAAACTAGCTGTTCACCAGTGACATGCATGTGTGTGTGTATGTGTAGATCAGGAGCCAACTGCTCCATGGCAATGCTCTCCACCAGCAACACGTCTGGTACAGTGAATGTGAAGCTGCCGGCTCCAGGGTTCGAGATTCATTCTATCCATTGGGCCTTACAGTACACTAAGGACTATTCTTACATCTTCAAGGACTTATGGTACAAAGCTTTTACTGCTAAGAAGAAATACCAGCTCACAGGCAAGGTAAGATCTCCCTCTCTTCATACTTCTGAATATTTAGTATGTGTGTCTGTAACTGCACTGCAAAGAGTTAGTACGTTGAAGTTGCCAATTTTTTTTTCTATCAGATTTTTTAGTGCATAGTGTTTTGTGGGTTCAAAATTGGCCAACAGAGAGTCTCATAGTCAGCGATTTTGAGTTGTCATTTTCAGGCACAGTGAAGCGTGTTGAAATCAGGGTTCTACATTGTAACAACAATAAAATGTTGGCAGAAATGTGCAAGTACTTGTTTAATTGCTCTTGCATGTAAGCATATAAAAAATGTTGTCATATTTTCTCACAATCATGAAATTTTGCTATCTAGGCCAGCTCTCTAAGGTAATGGTTTTTTAATTTATTAACTCATAAATGGTATGCAGTTTTAGATACCAGAAGAAATAGATCCTATGTTAATTTTTTTTTTTTTTGGGTGTTGTTTAAGTACTGTACATACCTGTATATTGGAAAGTGTATTTATACATGACCAGTATATTGTACTATGGTACTCAGCTTTGAAAACTCGTATTTTGTACAGGTGTATTTGTAATGAAATCAGCTACATAAGCAGTAGCTTAGATTTTTTTGTGAGACAACATTAAAACAGAATTTGTAGATAATTCACCATATTCACAGTGTAGATTAAATGATATATCTTAAAAAGTAAACCTTTATATTTGTTATTTACATTGTTACATTTTAAAAATTATATTGATGTAATCTCAAACAATATATCAAGAATTGTACTTGCAGTTTTTAGCAATTAATGGGCTTCTAAATTTTGTCAGATTTTTATTATTGTTAATCATTTCTGAGTACTGAAATTGTGGTACTAATGTAACTAAATAACAGATATAATAATAATAATGTAGATGTATATCATATAGTATGTACATTCAGATGTTAATTGGTGTATGTTATTCACCCCTGTAAGCTGTTGAACACGCCGCGAGATGTGAATGGCTTCTACACAGTTGTGTGGGGTGGAGAAGACATAAAAACCATCAACAACATCTTCAATATGACCAGGGCTGGAAACATGGTGGATGTCACATACGTGCTGAAAACTGCAAAACACAAGGAGGACACGTTCGTCGCCAAATTGTTCCATGACCGTCTTGACCAACTGCGGAACATCAGGTAACCACGCTGTACTCCTGGTCATCTTCAGAGCTCACTAAATCATGTTGTCACAGTAGGCTTGTAAGCACTTTGGTACAAATTCATTGCATTAAGTATCTTATAATATAAATACCATGACACAGCAATTGCTGTATCTAGGGCATAGCGAAATATTAATCCAGTCAAAGTGTGAAACGCGGGTGTCAGGAGACATAATCCTGACATATGTTTTAGCATTTCTGCATTGTTCTGGACTTTGCCAGTAGTATGAACGACTTTACTGTTGCTGGGGAGTCAAGTTTATTTAGTCCAGGTGAAAACTCTCAAGTTCCTTTTTTTTTGCTGATTACTGTGTATAAGTTTTGTCAAGTATTTGGTTTCGACAGATTTATATAGTTGTGGAGTTGTTACAGGGTAAACGTGTTTTGCCCGGCAAGCAACCCATTTATGACGGCGCACATCGACTACCGCAGTTTCAAGAACATGAATGGAACAGTCCGCACCAACACCCCGCTGGAAGCCCTCTCCCACATTGGTGCTCACTTCAGGACCTTAACACAGATGTGAGTCCCAGTCTCTTTTGTCTGATTACTCTGTTGTGTGGGACAAAGGCTGTGTGAATGTCTCACAGTTGCAAATGTGCTTTAATGATTATGGGCTGGTGGAAGATACAGACATAGAAACTGTTTGAGTTATACTATGCATGCTATGCACTTAACATGCACTTGCATAATTTTAAGATTGGTAAATACCAACACAGTTTTGTTTGAGGTTTCTTATGCCTTTCTGCCATTCATAATCTCATATTTTTTTTCCAGTCTTTACCTCTTCTCGTCCCCCTTCCACCTTACTCCTTCAATCACTGGCTCATCCTACGTCCTTTTTCTTCTCTTCCTCTTTGGCAAACAACCTGCCTGGTGCCACCTATAAAACATATACCCTCCCCCTGCAATTGTATTTTACCACACACTAATTTCTGAGTGATGAGTGTACATACAGTCAATTCATCTTTATTTGTTCGTTTGTTCCTTGTTTGCTCCAACACTGTTTGGCTAGGCAGCTTCTCCAGTGGACAAGGGGTTGTGGCCTATGTTGCAGGGTTGAGAACCAGAGATACTTGGAGGTATTCTGGCCAAACAACACAGCCTTGTTCGACTCCAGGTACACGTACGACAAGACCAACACAGAAACCAGCATTGTTGGCTCGGCTGTGGTCGAGATACCTGTCACCACGCGACATGTTGCCAAAGTCGAATATGACTACAAGGTACCCGCAGCTATGAACCCTGCAGCTATGAACCCTTGTCTGCATGGATAGAGTTTAGTGGTTGTGATTATATGTATTCAGTGGACTTTAATTGAAAACAAATATTAGTACTTTTAACTTTAATTATTGTCTTTTACAAGAAAACTGTTAACCAAAAGTCATACTGAAAAAGTAAGTTTTGAGCACAGTATGCTAATCAATAAGGTTTATTCGAGGGACTAAGAGCAAAAACACATTTTCTTTTTGTCAACATGTGTTACTTAATAATTGCTTGCTTTTAACTTATAAAGAAGAAGCTTATGCAAAGTGCTGGAAACTGTGTCTAGTTTATTTATTTATTTTTTTAATTTAACACCCAGAATAAATGAGAAGTTTAATTTTCTGACATTTTAAACATGTTCATAATAATTCTCAGTTTTTGTTTAACTTTCTTTTAGGTGAAAACTGCTTAAAATATTTTTTTTTTCATGCTTTTTTGATAAAATTAAAGAATCAAAAAAAATAATTTTGGTATGGGAAATGTCACTAAGCATACCCTAATAATTTTTGTCAATAATAGATGCTGCCTATAAATACTTACTAATTTTTTTTTATTGGGTCATGGTGACTGGCACTTACGGGAAATGGGTTCACTCACCAACTCTGATAGCTTACATTACAATTTCTCACTGTGATGTACTCCTCTTGTTGATTAGTTCTTCAAGAAGATCTTGCCTTAACTTTTCACCTGCATTCTGCCACTCTTTTTATTTATGTGTTGTCTCATCTGTTTGCTGAGAATGAAAATTGTGGTTTATGCACTGGTTTGAATAACAATATTTTTCATATGACACGTACCGATGAAAGAAGTTTACTGGTATTGTTTATTTGAGTGTTCTTTTTTATGCATGTATGTACATCAAAAAAATATTTTCTATTGTCAGGCCACCCATGGTAAAGTGAGTACCTGTATGAACTTTTAAAGTCCTTGTAATTTTCTTTTTTAAGCAGTTTGTATCTACCCATCATTTGTTAACAGAAGCACAGTATTGTATGTAGTAAACACAGTGTATAAGATTTCACTCTACCCAGAAGTTAATGTCCGAGGCCACAATGAAATTATTATTTTTATATCATAGTTTTTTGTGACGTGACTGTTTTCAGAAGTGCTGACTGTAGATGTGAATATCTCATAGCGAGGATGTAAGTAACATGAAAGTTAACACAGCACTGTATTAACTTAAAACTCATATTACTCTTCTAGTATCAACAGAAAATTTTTCTGCGCAGTGTCGATGACATAATCTAAGCTGGTATTGTAAAGAAAACACCATTGGGACCACTGAAGAAACATAAACAATCACAATCTTTACATGAGGTTCTCCATCTGGGAAAAATGCCAGCCTCGTGAAACCTGGGTACTTAAACTGAGCATGGTACTTGACTATGTAATTACACATTTATGCAGTGCAGTGAGGCTGTGAACAGATTCGTGGGTATTACAGGAGAAGCCCTACGACACAACAGGCTACGCTGCTGTAATGTACAATGGAGACAGGTTTGTGGAGGCAAAGTACAAGTGTGACTCAGAGTCTTCAGCTGGTTTCGACAAGGATGTTGTAAACATTGAGGTGGAGAATGGCTTCACCCCCGTCGGCATATTCTACGTGCATCAGTTTGAGTACAGTGCTGGGTCAGAAGGCTCCAACCTCCCTACTATGGTGAGTTTTTTTATATGTAGACTAATTTTCTTACGGGTGAACTTTGTGGCACTCATGCAAGATAATGCATATCAATTCTCAAATTGTTTCAGCAGTAATGCAGGAAAACCAATGGTTTATAAGATTTTGACTGGGTAAGTGGTTTTGTTTGGTTGGTCTCTCTTTCTAGTCACACATTTAACATAAATTGTTTATTTCTCAACATTTTTGGTTGTTAAAACTATGTGTTTGAACTCAGACAAGTAATTTTTTTTTGTATTTTCAATCTTGTGAAGTAAGTTACTTGTGTAATGTTTATGTAAACACTGAATGTTTGGATGTGCTACCAACACCAACCCTGGAATCCATACTGTACTCAAAAATCCTCTGAAAAAATTTGTATACAGTAAACTCCAGTTTTAACGACCCTTCACGGTTCCCGGGAATAGGGTTGTTATTTAATAGGGGTCGTTATTAGAATTTTCACAAGTGTTCGGTGATTCCCAACCTCTAAAATGTTAACATTTACAGTTTTTTATCATTGAATTGGCGTTCACTCGTCTTTGGTGCAAAAATTATGTGTTTTTATAAAAGGATACACATTTATTTTGAAAAGCAAATGCGTTATTTTTAAAAGTATGCCATTCAAGGGGATCTACGACCTTTCTTTGGCTCAAAATTTAAGCAAAACGCCGCCAGGAATATATATTCTTGTGGCCGCAATGGCCGTTTTTGGAAATTATTTGCAAGAATACCACCACAAAGTTTATTGAAATAGTAATTTTTTTCAGTAGAGTGAAGAATTTTGAATAAATAGATATACTGGAAGCGGATATATGACCTTCCTTTGTCTCAAAACGAAGCAAAAACATCGCCAGGAAATATATTCTTGCAGCCGCTTCAAACGTTTTTCTAAGTTATTTGCAAGAATTCCGCAACAAAGTTTATTGAAATAGTAATATTTTTCAGTAGAGTGAAGTATTTTAAATAAATAGATACACTGGAAGTGGATCTATGAACTTTCTTTGGCTGAAGATTAAGCAAAAACGTCTAAGGGAATATATATTCTTGCGGCCGCAACAACAGTTTTTGGAAGTTATTTTCAAGAGTACCGTAACAAAGTTTATTGAAATAATAATATTTCTCAGTAGAGTGAAGAATTTTGATTAAATAGATACACTGGAAGCGGATGTATGACCTTTCTTTGGCTTGAGATTAAGCAAAAACTTTGCCGGGAATATATATTCTTACGCCTGCTACGACCATTTTTGGAAGTCATCTGCAAGAACACCGCAACAAAATTTATTGAAATAGTTAGTGAAACATGCATATCGTTGGCAATGTAAGTTAAAGGGCTAGTAATGTCGGTGTTTCGAATCTATTTACAAGATACTATCGCAATGTTGTTGATTGAAATAGTAATTTATTTCAGTAGGCACATACATTCTGAATGAATGTATGTAATGGTTGACATCTAAGACTTTTCTTTGACATACCAGGCACAAACTTTGCCGGCAACGATAATTCTAGTTGGCACAACATACGTTTTGATAAAGCTGTTTGCTTCCTGGGACCTAGTCTTTGCAGCGAGCGACCACTCACACATGTATGATAATTTGTGTGCCCAAGGACCTATCTGGAAACTGGTTAGTTCAAAAATGACATACACGACGTGTCTAACCTATGTTATTTGTGCCTTTTTTGACCACTACCTAGTCACAGCACCTGACGTTCGCTCAGCAGATGGAACGTTATGATAACGCTACTCCCTTTGTTTTGCAGTTCTTTCAGTTTTCTAGCTTGGCCAGCCGTGTGAGAATAAACTGCTCGTATAATTATACTTTCCTGCAACTTTTTAATATTAAAAAAAGCAATGTATGTAACAATCTAAGCGAGTAGATATACTGGACACAAAAGTTATTGTATGAAGTAACATTATATAATTTGTTTTTAACTCACGGTTGGCCAGCCGTGTGAAAATAAACTGCTCGTATAATGATTCTACTCTGTGCACGAGTTTTTTGACACTTCAGCAATGTGCATGGAGAGGGATTTGATACTCAGTTTCAATTAGTTCACCAACAGTAAACAATTACAAACATCAAGATGTTGATCATTGTGGGGTAACACATTCGCAGAACAACTTTAAATGTACACAATGCTGTTTCACGTTTTATTTTCAGCGAGGTATACAAGTGTATCTGCAGCTGTTATTTACGGTTGAGCCGATTGCGTGCGTGTGAGCTCGAGTGCAAATGTGGTCAGTGACTCACACCAGACGCGCTGTTGTCAAGTGTCATACCGCCCTATGCCATGCATATCTGAGACATGCACCCGACGTTTGGTAGTGTCAATTATGAACTGTCCTGCTTTCACTTGTTAAAAGAATAATGATTTATAAACGTTACTGTGTATACAACATTAAATGACATGATGGTAATTACATTTAATAGTATTTTGCTAACAAAACGGAAAACGTAACAGAGCTTAAATAAGCACTGCGTATATTCGTAATATCACAGGCACAAAGACAGACTACCGTATCCAAGGGCACAAGAAATCAGTGGCAAAAAAGTTAGGCATGTGCACATGAAAAAAAGGTTAGCGAACTGCAGTATTGGAGTGGTTGGCCGGCGCCCGCTGGAGGGAAAGAGGCGGGCGTATCGCTGACCAGCAGGGGAAAGGGAAGGGGCATTCGGGCCGGCCGGCTTGTCTTCGCATCACGCGGGAGGAAGGGGCAGCAACATATATTTTTAGATCAAACACGCCGTGTGCGGCAGTACAGTTTTCGAGCAATAACTGCAACCATTTGTGCCCATAGTAAATGCAATATCTTTTTCTGCTACTTTCTTTGAATTAAAAAATTTTTAAGATTTTTTTTTTCCTGCTGTTCCTGGAAAAAGGGTCATTGCTTTGAGAGGGTCATTATTCCCGGGGTCATATAATCGAGAGTCGACCATTAATCAATAGATGCAACAGTAAGTTGAAGCTGTGTTTGCATCGTAATTGCCTATGTACTGGTTACATGCTCATCATCTCAGATATACTTCCAATGTAAGCTATATCATCACACATTGTTCCATGCAGATGGCATCCTTACACTACTATAGGTAGTTCAGGATAAAATTAGCACTTTGTAGTTATTTTTTACTTTCAGGTGATTTTTACTTTCCTGCAACTTTTTAATATTAAAAAAAGCAATGTATGTAACAATCTAAGCGAGTAGATATACTGGACACAAAAGTTATTGTATGAGGTAACATTATATAATTTTTTTTTAACTCACGGTTTTCCACTCTTGCCGGGAACTACCACCCTGGTGGATCTGCAGTCACAGACACTGTTCATGCAGGTATCTCTGCTCAAGAATGGGGCTCCTAATAGGATCGTACTCCTTGTCCTCCCACTGGAGGCGCCTCGTCTGCCGGATCTTCCTGTGCGACTTACACCACTGCCTACTCTGGGAATGTCTGTGGTGCATAAAAATATTCTACATATTAAGAAGCATATAGAGATTGATACTACAAGATCTAACCCCACGCCTCTAAGAGGTGGGTAACATTCCCCTTTCAGGGTTGCTGCACCGACAGGGACATCCAGCCACCGCATACGGGGCCACACAAGGCAAGCGTGGGACCTGGGCCAACCACTGCACACCCGGCTAAACGTGCTTCTACACTTCACCGTAGCCGGCCTGGCCCTCCCCGAACTGGGGAAGCTTCCCACCTTTAACTCCTCCTAACTGTTAGTCGTCCCCTCGCAAAGGAAGTCCAGAGACCACGCCGCACTAGGCAGGCACGGGACATTGCCAGACCACAGTGTACCCGGCTAGATGTGCGTCCACTCCCACCTTAGCTCAACAGCGTTAGAATGAAGTGCCCTTGGGCTTCATTCACCAGGGGTTTGATACATGTCTCCACCCCACTATGTCCTGGTTGACTTATCCTCCATGATATGATGATGCATGATGATGATGGCAGGACTCAAGACAAGGGAAAGGTGTTTGGGATAGTTGGTTTCACGACAACTAGTGTAAAGATAAACACCCGTCCTGATCACTGTGTTTATTCCGGCATACATGAGTGCCCCCCTTGTTAGATCGCCGAAACTAAAAGTGTATCGCTTGGCCCTGGATGGGCCCCTATTAAATAAACTCCCTATTGTTGCGTAACGTCTTCAGTCCCTAGAAGCTATCCCCATCCACCGGGATTCCCAGCTTTCAACTTTGCAACAATATACCCGGGCGTCCTTACTCCTACTATTAGGTAACGCTTTTGAATAGTATCGCTCCTAGGTTGATCGTGCTAGTTACTTCAACCTGGTGGTCGCGATAGAAGTTGTCATAATAGTCACATTCCACTGCTATATAGCCACTTATATACCTGCATGGGAGGGCGAAATAGGGGATGATTGGATGAGTTCCTGGTTATGCCCGATTGTGCGCGCCGATATGAATGCAGCTTTCTTCCTCATCCCTTCATCAAGGCTCACTGACCGAGGAGCGAAAGGGTGGAAGGACTGCTGTCATTGTGCACGCTCACGTGCCAGGCCTGCCTACCTTCACTCTCGCCCCCCTCCCAGCACCCACCAACATTTCTAAACAAATCTCCTCTATTTTCAGTAATCTTCTGTGGGCAGGGTGATATGTTTTAGATGTTCATCCATGCTGTGCGTCGTGACACTTTGCTCGGCATTCCAGCAAACAGATTTTTTTGCTGTTGCAAGTACTAAATTTTAATCATCCAATTTTGGACAAATTACTGGCAAACATACAAAAAGAATTCATTTAGGTGGCGCCTTGAAAAAGCATGTTTACATATAGGACTACAACAAGAATCCTGTTTACCCACAAATTCTGTTAAAATAAAAGGGTAGGTAGCGTTTTTTTATATATTTTTTTTATTTTTTATAACACTTTTCTCTGGGCGAATTACCTGCTTCTTACTTAGCAACTGAGTTTTGTAGACATGCGACACGGCTACAAGTTCTTGTCTTCAGTAACACGTCTTAATATCCCGTTGTCATTGGCGATTACTGGCTGGGTATTTTAATCCCTGCATTGCAATATATTACAATTACGCACAAAATATTAAAATAACACCTTATAAGAATCACAAATGCACACGAACATCACCTCAAAATCCACATTGCGATCACCCCAGATTAATATAACCTTAAGGGTAAAGGAATGTAAAACAAAGGAAGAGGCAGCTAGGCTATCAGTATGTACAAAAGACAGAAGCACAAGTACTCACGTTTTAGTACTTGACAGATACACACACAAATAGGATGACACATAATCACAGAAGCGCGTATCGCGATGTTTTGCTGCTTAGAGCAGCTTCCTCTGGCGAAGATACATGGCTGACTGCGGTGTGGCTGCCCATTACCGTTGCTGATGCACCTAGCGGCCAATGGTTGAACTGATATGAGGCGGGAGATTCAAAAGCATCAAGTAGAAGAGGGTATTGAGGATATACGGGTACAGTGGTTGTGGGAAGCTGAATGACTGGGGATGTTATCTTATATTAAGACCTGGTGGTTGCCTGGGTTGAGTGATATATTGATGAGCTAGTTCCCATTGTCTGAGTTCAGAGAAATTGCTTGTAGGTGGCAGGGCTCTCACCGCTCCAGTTCTGTAGCAAGAGTCAAAGTCTTGTTATGATGGGCTGCATTGGCAGCAACTTGTTTATCTTTTGGGTTGGTGTTTTTACCTGCTATGGCTTGTCTGGTGTCTGCTCTGTGGCCATTCATTCTCTGTCTCAGAGTCACAACCAACACTCTGTGTATGTTCTGTATGTGTAAAAGTAAAAAGTATTAATTTTGAATGCAAGTGTTTATATCATCTGGTACCTAGTTTACGTACATAATTGAGTTGGTCGACTTTCTGCTTAATAATATGTTTATATGCTAAGTGGTGGTTGTGAATCCAGCTTTAAGAAGCTGTAAGAATATAAGAAAGAATGTATATTTAAAAATGTTTTTCAATTTCTCCATCTTTTGCAATAAATTAATTTTCTTAATATCAACAATAATTTTTAATATGATGTCATCTATATTGCCAACATTTTTCTGTTACATAAACAACTTTTGTGCACTTGTAAATTCTGTGTTGTTGTGAATTCAATCCCAAATATCTTACATACATATGTGCATACGATTGTTAAGTGTGATTGTAGATGCTATCAGCAATGCTAATGGTAGTGCCATGATTTCTACCAATGAAATAAGAGAATATAGAAATATATAATTTTTAGTGGTGACAGTTTATGTACAATTTTATGTCTACACTAACCTTAGTGCTACATCAATGCTTTTCGGGCATTTTAAGTTAAATAAGTTACTTTAAACTTGGTCTTATAAACTTTATATGTTTAGGCCTATATATAAATACAGTATTGAAATTTCAGGATTCAATGTGTATCACATTGAGGTTCTCATGTCTGTACAGTTTGTAAGTATCCCATATACATACTTGCCAACTTGTACAATTTACCCGTAAAATGTACGGAAAATCATGCAGTTGTACGATTGTACGATCATGTATGGTATTTTACTGGTTTTTGGATTTACTTAAGTTTTTAAAAAATCGTACGTTAGTATTTTTATTAATCCCAGATCAACGGCGATCACGGACAAATCACTTTCCTTACTGGTTGTCATTAGCCAATGAAATGCGTCGTTTCAAACAAACTTCGTTGATGTTCATACGACAGACCAATGAGCGAATTTCTTTATCAGTTGTTTTTACTCGAGATAAAATGGCATCTACATGTTAGTTGTTCGTGTTTAAAGTGTCATTGAAAATGTGGAGTTACCTTCTTTGTTTATTGCACGTAACGTTTTTAGTTCTCTAATACGGTAAATATATTTTATGTGACCGCAAGAATAACCTGTTTTGTAAGTGTTATGTATCTAACCGGGTCACGCCATGTTTGTCACTGGCGTTGGTGCCAACCTGGCGACGCCAACTATGCCTATCTACTCGCACAACACTCCCTATCTACATACCTACATAACACTCCTCCCCTTTAAAATTACACAAAGTCTTCAAATTTTTTTGGAGGCACACGCTGACGCGTAGAAACTCTCAACTGAACATT
>PNEQ01055603.1:6818-24205 GCA_003012365.1 Medauroidea extradentata
AAAAAATGAGGACAACTGAGAAATTTATTGAAAGTAATTCCCAGTGAGGATAAAGATTTCAAGTCCTTTCCAACACTTTCGTGTTGCCCAGCAAATTTTAAAAGGTGATGCAAAACCCTTTTATTAAAAAATTAGAACTTAACAAAATTTCGAAAAATTGCAACTGCATCACACTTGTGTGTTCCAAACAATAAAAGTAATGTGCAAAATCGTGAACACACAAAAAAAATTGGATATAAACAATACAGTGTACTCACACATACTGATTTGCATGTGTACGCCTATGTGATATAGCAATCGAAGAACAAAGAGAAAGAACACTTTTCACTAACTCAACAGACATGTTTGAAATTTAGGCATACCAGCCATCTAAGTTGGACATAGGCCTAAGTGCTTCTTAAAGAATATTTTATTAGATGTGCCCTTTATATGAGCAAAGTTTTTAGCATGCTGTATGTATTCTATACAGTTTTATCAGCATCATACACTGCACTGAAACACAATGACAACACACAGAACAGTAGTACTGACAGAATTTTTGTGCAGTAATATTTAGAAGAAGGAAACAACTTAAACCAGTTTCAATTGAAAAAGTGAATTTAAACGAAATAAAAGATGGTAGCAAGATGAGAACCATGTTACACTCACAATATAAGGGCGCTGCCTACCTGGAAACCCTGGTGAGATCAAGGACACTGATTTACAATATAAACTATATTTGGCATGTGGGGCTTGGTAACCATTCAAGTTATTTATTTTGGCCAAAACTATTTTCTGCACTGAAAATAGGAAAATATTGTAAAATGAATGAAAATGTGGAAACACATTTTTAAGTAGACACTGTATAAAGTTTTTAAATATTTGATCACAGTTTTCTGGATACAGTATTTAAAAACAAACTAGGTAAAAGCTCCTATAGCAATGTTGACAACACAAATAGTAACAAAAAAACTCAGTGGTGGCATACAGTAAGGTTTGACACCCCAACTAATGAAACTGAACTTGTTAATCACTATCCTTGCTATTTTCAGAGCTACGGGGTATGTTGCTTCTCTAAGCATTATATGCTAAATGTTTTATGCTAATGTCAGTCGTATATAAAAACTAAACTTGTATGTCAAATACAATACTAAAACTGTGACACAATACAATGACAATACAGTACCTTAATGTGAGAATTGGCATCACATTCCCATCATTGCTCACAGTGAACATGTAATAAACAATAAACAGCATGGCCATTGCAATGGCATCTTCCTCTTCCAGTACTGGTTTGTACGCTATCATCTTAGTGTGTTTTTCAGCTTTATGAACAGATTGCCCTGAAACAATTCAGAACACGTTTAGGTCAATAATCAATAGGGCCTAATATTATTTTTAAATAGTTGAGTTGCAACATATGAGGTGTTGCCTATAAAGATAACAAATGCCTTCAAACCTACCAAACATGTTACAATAAGTTAACTGAAGGACGTCATATAACATAAATTATATTGAACAATTGTTCACACAACCTGGCATCTTGAAATTATTGTACACCTAAACACACACACAGACCTGCAACTTCGAAGGCTTCCTTTCAGTAAGACATTAAAAGTTTGCATAAAAACATCGCGGCAATTTAGGCGTTGGTATGTGTACCTGCAATCAAGTTTATAAGATATTTAATGTTTATAATTACATAGTACTGTCTTTATTTATGTACTATATTTCAATATCTTTACCAACTACAAATTTAACACAATCAGAAGAGCACAGCGAAACAGAATGTTTAACAATACTGTGCACACCCTTAGTACGAAGAGGTACTAGAGCTTGAGATTTACATTTTATTCTAAATTTAATGGTGAATACAAATTTATTACGATGCAGTAATGCTTTAATAGAACATGTATTAACACTCATTCTGTTATTTCTCTGTAAACACAAAAGAACAAAAAATCTTTTCAACAAATAGCCCATAGTAAATTTAGATTTATTTTGAATTCCTATTATTTAAACACTCAAGGGCCAGTTTCTAAATGTCTTGTTTGAATTCTTGGTTATATGATCACGTGGATTATGTTCCTAACAAAACAATTAAGGGCTGATAAAAACTGAACAATTTCTCAACGTACCTTAATCATGTGTTTAGCTAAACAATGAGTTAGGTAAATGTAGCAACCTTGCAATGATGAATAGAGTTGCAATTAGCTGAGTTGATAAATTTGATGTTTTATTTTCACGTGCTGGTTACAGATAAATGATAAAAATGAACGACAGTAGGCAAACGAAATTTGGTTTTGTTATATCGTGGATAATTTTGTTTACACACAACCAATTGACGACTTGTAAATAGGCGGAACCTAGTAGTTACGGCGAGACTCGCCAGAGGCGCTACTAGTAACTGTGGGTAAGGTTAATTCTACTACAGGTTAGAAAGAAAATACGTTTTCTTATGGGAGAGCTTGGCACAGGGAAAATTTCTGCCACTAGTTTCGCTTCGATCGCTAAGAGACCAAATAAATACGAAACCGTATTAAAATTAAATTTAAAAGAACTTGAAAATTATATTTGTCATTTAATTTAATTTTGAAGTGAAAATAAACCAATTTCGCTTTTTAAATAGTCAACTGAATTAAACTTAAAATTCAGGAAAGCTCTGTGATTGGTCAGTTTGGTGCATTAGCGATACCAGCGCTCAAGTGGCAGAAATTTTCCCTGTGACAAACTTATAACATTGATCTTTCTAACGTGTAGTAGAATTAACCTTACTGTGGGAAACACGAACGTAAACAAACCTGTTTTCAAATGGATGACGCAGCATATTGTAAAAGTTAGTATGGAAGAAATCATTGAATTACTTTAAAACTATTGACATGTGTAGTGGTTTTAGTTTCGTAGGGAATTTGAGAAGTTGCAGGCTTTCCAAAGAAGGCTACTGTTTGTTTGTGTTGTGTTACAAAGATGTGTGGACAACCAGAAGGGATAGCCTAGTGCTGTTTTATGAAGACTTATTGTTACCCACGACAAAAGAAAAATTAGTGCGACAGAACGGTGTATTGTTCTAGTGAAGAAATGGATAACGAGTTTCACGTTACAAGCGCACACTATGCGTGTAAAGCAGGGTACGTATTTTGCAACTTACGCCAGCATTAAATATTAACTGCTCATTGATAAACGTAACATGCATGGTGTTTTTGAGGTTAGGCCTACATCAGTGTCGCATACAAAATAAGTTGGTCATCTTTTACTACTCATATTCACGTTTAAGTATGAAATAATAATTGTTAAATTCGTAAGGCATAATATAACACGTTCAAACAAAAATTGTGGAGTGTAAATAGCAAATAAATATAGCATAGGTTAACGCAGTTTCCGGCATGGCGATTTGTTAGTTTCTTAGTTTTGTGGTATTTTATCGTTAAATTTGGACGGCCCTGTTTGTCTGTATCATTTACATACAAATCAATAATATACGTCTTCCTTTTTAGATACAAAGTTGGGTCGCATGATAGTTTTGTCTACAAAATCTGCCAATTCGGACACGCAATAAGTAAAACAGTTGAGTAGTTTACAGGTGGAAGGCTTCACTTGGTATTATAAAATTGCTGGAAATAAAATTGACAATACAGTATACAATAACTTACATTATCTGCATTTTCGACGTGTAGATTTATTTTTGGCAACAATATAATTAATTTCATAAACCTTTCATCCCCAAATGTCAGTACAGCAACGCTGAAAACCGTACGTATAACGCGTAAGTGTAGGGAATATTTAGCTACCCGCCATAACCTTCAACAATAAACGCAGTATGAATGGTATTTTTGTAAACAATAAGTCCACTTTACAGTAGTTTAAAGAGAAGTTTTAGCATAGACATATTATTTTTGACACCTCTTATTTTGTGGTAAATAAATTATATAGTAAATGTTGTTATTCTGTATATTTTTAACAGTTCAAAGTATTTGCTTTAGTATGGGTAGTTTACAGTCTCTTGGAAACGTTTTTCACAGCAAGTACAGTAGGCTAACAATATTAACGAGTACGTAACATTATTCCACGTGTGTCATATTTTACAGTACAAGGAATTAATATAAGCTGTAGGCCTATTTGTTATATACAGGCAAAGTATACCTCAGGTATAATAGTTAACAGGTTTTTATTTACATTTAATAAGTACGCATACACTGATTTGATTTGAAGAGAGAATTAATTTGAGTATAAAATGTGCTTGCAATTGTTTATGGTCTACATGTAAGACAAGTATCACATAAGAAAGTATGCTACGCACGGTAAGCTTCTAACAACTGTCGAGGAGCTTGCATAAGTCTATCGTTAGTGTTCGAGAAGTGAATTATTTTTTCAATAAAACGTTTTCCTACATCTGAACTAAGAATGGGTAACTTTAAGGAAGTCCTCGTGTATTAATTAATTAGTAAAATATGCCTTTTAAAACAAATCAATGATACATGAAACGTTAAACAATAGAATACTACAACTTTTATAACAAATTGCACGCATTATACTTATCACTTTTATACTTCAATTTTCGGCGAAGTTGATTAGAAATGTCGTGGTGATGTATAAGTAAATATACTTGTAACAGCATCTTTTTTAAGAAATTTAAAACCACTGAGAACTGTTCGGTAATCACTTTCAACTAAATGTTTTGAGCACGTGCGCATCGCCGGTGTTATGGGAGATGACCGATCGCCCCTCCTAACTTTCGCTTTCCAATGCTTAAAATTCGTAGGATCACGTGAAAATGCGTCTGCAAAACAAGAACTTTTACATACTGAACCATTTTGCTTTACCGGCGATAAACACATGCCTGGCCCACTGTTTCCCTTACGACACAGTGAAAGGCATGGCTGGCGCGCTTCTGTTTTCCACAATTCATCCCTTCCCCTCGTTTGTCACGTGACGTGGTGACGTCAGAGGTAGGGTACCTCAAGTCGTCCATTTGTGACTGTTCTCTATGATTGTCATTTAAATTACACGAGCGTAGGTTAATGAGTAAAGTCAAATAATTGCAACATTCTGTTCAACAATAATTTTTTATCGGCACGCTATTACAATATTTAAGGCAATGGAAATTAATATTTTTTGTCGCTGGAAAATTGTAAACAAGAAATCCTACGTCTAACAAACTGAATTGTAAATTCTTTCCGTGGGAAATATTCCTGACTAATTGAAACAAAAATATAGGCTAATCGCAGATACATGAAGAAAGGAGCTGGTAGTTGACGGACATTTGCTCAAAAATTAATATCCCTTAACTGAGGCATTATAAAGCATGTCAATATTATATGGTACATTTTAATAAAAATTTTGTTTGGATGTGTGAAGAAACATTATTATGTGATAAATTTTTATGAACTTACTGGTATGCCTGTATAAAAATTTACACGCAGCTATGAATTCGTCTTTGGAAGTAATGTTAGACAGATGATAGAACAAAACTACAGTCGAATGAAACTAATATGGCATATGTTACGTATACGTAATACACACTGGTAAATTGTTGTTGCACACACACTACAAAGAGGACAAGTCCATATATTAAACGCAGTTCTAATAACTCAGCTCAACCACAGAAGACCCATTGCGTTGTTAATTTGTGTGCATTTAAGTAAAGTCCTCTTAAACACACTTCAGTTAATGACAAGTGTCATAATGAAAAACAGGAAAATGCTCACGAACATAATTTGTAAGCAATGCTGCAGCCTCACACCATTTTTATGCAACTATTTTACAAAATAGGACTACAAATTACATGTATTATTTATAATTATCTGAGAAACTTGGTTATAGGCAGTTCGGGATAAAGTGAGCACTTAAAAAAGCCCTGCTTAAGTTCAATTTTCAGCCAGTTTGTATCTTTCTGCGCGTAACGGCTAACAATGGGAAATGTCTAACCTCTCTGGACACAACACTTGGCGTTTGCGCGGATATGATAAATTGTGCAATCAGTTTGAATCGATATAGTTTAATAAAAAAACGTTTATTAATTATATAAAATAAAATTATCTCGAATTTGATTTTATTTCATATATTATTGTATTTAAACAGGGAAATACACTGGACTATATCGCATAATTTCGCTGCCAAACATACTAGCAGAAAGGCAACTATAGTTAATGTTGAATTATATGCAGTGACGACTAGTGATATTTTTTCAAGGGTTAAATTTTTAGTGTTCACTTTATCCAGAATGACCTTTAGGCATGTGTCTTACACGAGGTATCTTTTCATATTTTCCTCTACATATGCTGCGAGCACTGTAGTGAGTCCAGAGGCACATAACCAGCGTTTATGTTTAACGGTTCACACCAACCAGCATTTCATTTCTGGTATGCACTTAGGATTTTGCGTTGCTAACTCCAATGTTGCTGAATAACTGTTTCTCACTATGCGAAATAAAGGTAAATACATTACAAGTCCCGGAATCATAGCTGAGAATGAATAGAAATAATTAGGAACAAAGAAAACAGAAAAAAATCAGCTAATTTAATTAATCATTGATGTTTCATATTTTCTTGAAAATATTGACACACAACATGCCTGGCGGGTATGTGTTTTTCGCCCGTAAATATATAAATAACACAACAAGGCCCAATAGCATGCGACGCACATGCTAGCCATAGTAACGTTGTAAGTTAGGACATGTTTGATACTGTGTTACTGTAGCGTACATGAAGTTTAAGAAAATGTATACATGCCAGAGACTCGGACCTGGGGCGCGGACAGTAGGAATACTTCGAAGAATTTCATCATACTCTGATACCAACATAAAGTGTGGGTAGTAATTGCGATATTCTCACCATCAAAGTAAGAATCCTGTCATTCCTCATAGATGATACGAAAACATTAATAAACACTGAAATTATTTAAAATTATTATTTTATTTAGTTTGATGACATATAAGTTTCTTATTATTTGAGTAAATCATGAATTGTTCACACTAAATTACTATTATTTTAGCTCATTTTTCAATATATTTACACTGAGTGTGAAAAAATTATTTATTTTATTTATAAAATGAGAGAAACACTGTAATTAATACTGTGAATATACTGTATTTGTATAGTTTAGGAGAGGTTTGGTAGGTGATAAGAGGAAGCAGCTATAGTTTGCCACCGAGCAGTTGCCCAATTACAAGTGTAAGTATTATTATATCTGCAGGTTCTTGAATGAACTTAGTTGGTTTTGTTTACACAAAAGTGATATTGTTCACGATGGTTTGCGAAAGTAATAAATTAACTATGTTTAAGTGATTTACATAACGTTTTACGTGTAAAAGAGCTGAAATTACAAAGGCAATGGCTTGTTGAGTCTACAAATGTGAACAACATTTAACTCAGCAGATTACACCTACTCAATTAATTGTGCAAATTTACAGTTTTCTTTCTTAAAAATTTGGTTACTTTTAAGTTATACATTTGTTTTCATTGTGAAAACTAAGAAGTAATTAAATATTTTAATACCTACCAGCTGTGAGTTCTGCTTGATAGTCAAAATTGCAGCTAACGATACTCATAGGCTTGAGTAATGAAATGTATTGGGCTTACTCATTTCAACAATGTTGTACAGAAGTAGTATGCACAAAATTTATAATTAACAGATAGCTCTTTGAACTTTCCAACCCCACCTCACGGTCGCTAACTCCTCCGAAAATAAATTATACTCCCTCACCGACCTCCTAAGTATAAAATGCCTACCCGCTCTGTTATCACCTGAATCTTTTCACTATATTGCATCTTCCACTATATTCTGCTTTAGTTAACGGGCAGCCTAACTTACCCTAGCCTACCTCTGCATTGCATGTCCTGACCAACCTTTCGACCCTTCTCCTTTTCCTCCTATAGTTCCACCCCAGTTCCTTTACATCAAAAAGCTTATTAAATACACACATGTGTAACTAACATGGGAGTTAACAAAATAGGCATTTGACTTTGTTTATTGCATTATTCGTAGTCTATATATGATGAACGACAATAAGTATTAATTAATCAATATAGGCTCTGTTGTATGTAAAGATTAAATCTCTTTTTTTCTAAGATCATTGTTGATATTTTTACTGAACAGAGCATGGAATATGTAACACTACTACCAGTAATCTTTTCATTGGTACGGTAGCAGGCCTGGATGTTGAAAAATTGCAAAAACAATTGTAGGCCTAAAGAAGTAAAATAATCAAGACAGTGGACGCATATAATTTCAAGAAGGTTCTCTACATTTAAGTAAAACAATTGACGACAGGTATCGCGGACAAGATGGACGCCTGAAACAAGATAGCAGGCATAAAATTTATTGTTTTTTTTTTTAATTTTTTGAATTTTTTAAAATTTTTGAAAGTGACATCATCCAAGATGGCGGACGGTTACGTCATTAAAGATGGCGGACAGTGACGCCATCCAATATGGCGGATGCTGACGTCATCAAATATGGCGGACGGTGACAACATCAGTGGCTCCTATGCTCCATCCCAGATCCCATGTGCCAGAACCGCCCAAAATATACTACTCTTGGCTGACTCCTAGTAACGAATAATATATCTTGATAATTCGGAAAAGAAATAAAGTAGACCACATGATCTGATAATATAACATGAGAATAGAAGACTACATACCTAACTTCACTGACGTCTCTTAGAAATATAAAATTATTAACTTTAATTGTGCCACGGCATAAGCTCAAGTATGAACATGAAGTCTTTAACACAGGGATGCGAATTACTTCCAGAGTGCTACACGTCAACAGACTGCATAAAAAACGGAAGATGGCATCGTCAATTACGGTCAGGCTCTAACTATGAAACAAATGACTGGCGAGACATAGCTGTACTCTTCATGTCGGTGAGCCAAGTTTTGCACCGTCTGGAAGGTCTCGTAGAACGGCGAGGAGAGGGTTGTCTCCGCGTCCTGTTCCCTATATCAGTTCACGGGCTGACTGGTGCAGGCGAAATAAAGTCCACACATGCACCATACGTTGAGACGAGGAAGTACAAATCTGCTAAATATACACAAAGTATTACTAACAAGCCCTCTTCTTTCACAGCAAACTGTAGTCCCGACATGTCTTCGCCTAATCAAGTGTCCTGATGCACAAAATATCTCTCTCAGATAATAAATCTTCTACAACGAGAGCACGCACATCGCGTGACTCTCTCCTATAGTCACCGTCAAAGAAACCTTCATCCACCGCATAATGCATTCAAAACTGAAGCGTCGGTATCTACGGTCAAACAAAATTCGCACTTCATCATTTTTCAAAACTAGCATTGTCGTGCCTCGAGCCACGTCCAAAGCACTAACATATCTGCACTCGGTAAATAATGGAGAAATGACTTTAAACTGCACTATCCATACTAAACCTGCCTCTTAGTACTTTAATTACACTAAATATAAATAGTTAACATATGTCAGC
Organism: Medauroidea extradentata; assembly: GCA_003012365.1. Classification (NCBI taxonomy): domain Eukaryota; kingdom Metazoa; phylum Arthropoda; class Insecta; order Phasmatodea; family Phasmatidae; genus Medauroidea; species Medauroidea extradentata. The sequence continues at coordinate 16,233 of PNEQ01055603.1, forward strand.
CATCACAAAAATAAAATATATTAAACAAATTAAACTCAGCAAAATAGAATGTTCGTAAAATGAAATTGCAATGAACACATATGACGTTATAAAAATAATAAAACGGACTTGAATTCAGCCTTATGTTACATCTTTTCTCAAATTATAATTGGTTTTGGTAGAAGCCTCCACGGACTCACCCACAACTCGCCGAAGTTATTTCTTACTAATGTTTTGTGTATCCCGTTCTGCCCCTCTGCTTCGATTTTCCCCTTGCTTCTCTATTATTTGTAGAAACTTTCACAGGCGCAAACGTACCAGTAACTCTCCAAAGTTTATTTATTTTTTCTAAATTTTTTGGATATCGCGTTATGCCCTCTATGTCGTTTTGCCCTGCCCTTCCAAACATTTACAGACATTTTTGTGGGTGCACAATCAACTCAGCAAAATAACTTCCCAAAAGGATGACTAGCATAGGAAGCATTGAAGTCGAACAAACATACATAAATTATTTTGAATAATATAGTTTAGCATTCCGCCCGCGGTATTGCCCGCGTGTATTGCTCGTAACAGCAAATATTTATTTCAATTGAACGGTATCTGTGTACGCCAGATTAGTAGCTTTGCCATCAAGTGATAGGATAACCAAGCTGCACGTTGAGCTTACTCTGCAGCAGGCTAAGTAATTATAGCTGCCCATGCGAAAAACTGTCCTAATTTGAACCCTACCACTCTTAATGACTTCCCTGTGTCTTATTTATAATCATAGCAAAACATACCTTGATTATGAGAATATATTTGGATGGTATAGATAGTACACATGGTATGATGACTCATTTACCGCTAGCACAATTACTAATGACTGTCGTAAATATTTTGCATCGAAATTTAATTAACAATAAATCAAATATTCAATCGCTGGGCACACTGAGGTTGTACAACATTATAAAACTATATAATTGCAGAATGTTAAATTCCCTATACATTATTTCTCCGTAGCCGTAGGCCTACTTGTATTTTTTTTCGTATCGTTTGCTATGATAGGTTGATAGGTATGAAGACTATTTTTCCCTTTTGTTAATTGGGAGTTATTTTTATATTTTGTCAATATAAAAACTGGTGTGATTATTTTCGTATTTACATGAACATCATTTCGAAGCATGTAACTTCTGTATATCTGAACTGGAATAGTAGATAACGTAACAAGTCAGCCTCTTGAGAGCGTCCATAGCGACGCAGGCCTCTCGCGCATAGCTGACATCACAGGCGTTTTGATAAGCACTCCTCCTCCCCCCATCTTTCCGTCCATAGCGACGCAGGCCTCTCGCGCATAGCTGACATCACAGGCGTTTCGAAGAAATGGGCATCTGTCAGTAATCCAGGACAAGAATTCAGCTCGGAAGTAACTGATAACTGAATGTTCACGCAACACCTAGAATTTTCAGCTTACATCAACCAGCATGGTCGGCGAGCTCTGAGAATATTCTGGCCGTCGTCGCAGGCGACAATAAACACCGGCCCTTCTGCGAGGATAGACAGAGTGAACGTGGTGTTCAGCTGGTGAGTGTTCGCGACGGACTTGGCAGCGAGGGACGAGACGGGACCAGCAGATCGAGGAGAGTCTACGGATGTGTATACGACGGTGACTCTTTGAGTTGCGTGAGTGAGTATGAGAGTGGACGACCAGGTTGAACTGTAGCTGTGCATGGTGAGACATTTCTAGATAAATACTTATGTGGTCGGAGGACTAATTTGAGAGAGGGAGAGAGAGAGAGAGACGTTGTTAATGATACACTAGAGTAGTAAATTACGTTTTAAGGTAGATGACCTTGCATAAGATACGTAAGTTTTTAATTTAAAAGAGAGTTGTAATTAAATTAAGAAGTTTAATTTAAATTATTTAATTAATTAACTAAGCCCTCCATTCCAAACTAACCAGGCTACGCTCAGGACAGCGAAATTGTTTAAATATTATGGGGTAACTGAAAACCAATTTTACAGTTTTTCATCCCTTTAGTGATTGACATTAGCAAAATCTTCCCATTACATGTTAAGGGAGTTGGACACATAATAATGCATTATATTTCATTTGTGCTGAAAACTGTTCATCTTTTACACGTCAGGTAACATACATATCATTTACACGAATAAAAGAAATTAGTACCCACAGTTTTTGCACAATCACTCATCAAAGTCACAAAATAGCCATTGACATATACACAATATTAAAAAAAAATACTTATGAAATAAAAATTACAGGAGCTGTAAGGCAGCACTTTAATATATTTCATGAGCATTATTTTTACAAAAGTAAGTTTCGTCTATTTCAGTAACAACCACCACTCAAAGTTATGCAATATTTACAAATTCTCATCAATTTTTAAAAATTCCGAACTGTTAATCTTTGTTGCCCCAAAGGTGTCTTCAGGTAGCTCATCGCAGCTACTGTCAACATGAAAAATCTGCAAGCTAGTATCTTATTTGAAATTTGGACTTCACCGTAACATCCATTTTATGACTTTGGTGAGTGATTATGTAAAAACAATAGTGTTCTTAACTATTTTTAATTGAGGTAAGGGCATGTATCTGATGTAAAAAATTTGAACAATGATTCGCACATACATTAAATAATGAATATTTACGGGACCGACGTCCCAACATTTGTATCAGTATTGAATATTGAGGTGAAAATCACGACGATAACCCATTAAGTCTAAACTAAACCAACGATTCATTAAAACATATTTCATCACATCGCAGCCCTGAGAGATCAAATTTAGAAAAGTCCTGAAATCTGGTAACTGTAATTTATATATGCATGATACTAATGCGAAAAGCAACTGTACATCTCAACAGCACTGTAAAAAAATTGTGTAATTATACACCAATGTTGGTGGCAGCACGAATCTCCACAACAGTTGGTGTATTTTTACACCTACACATGTAGATGTATTAAAACATGAGCAGTTGTGAAAATATGCGATTATATAATGTAAAAAATACAATACCTCTGTTGGTGTAAAACTAGCCTGTTTGACAGTTTTTTTACACGCCATAGTGTAAAACAACACCTTCTTTGACAGTGTTTAAAAACCAATGTATTTTAGATTTTAACACGTACACCGCGTTAAATTCCACAGACACGCATCAGGTTAATTTACAGAACTTTTGTTTTTTAACACATGCATGATGTAAAACTACCCAATCACTGTACTTGGAAATATGCCACATACTTTTGTAATTTTACACATACATGAAAGAAAATCACACTAACACTGTCAGTGTAAATAAGGACTTTCGTTTCGTGTTGTGACACCTACGTCATGTATAAATTTACTGAAATTGTATGAGTAAATATGCAACAACATTTTGTATTTTTACACGTGAATCACGGAAAATTACACCAACACTGTTTGTGTGAATAACTTATTTTTCGTTTTGTAACACCTACATCATGTATAAATACTCTGTGTCAATATGCAACAACATTTTGCATTTTTTACATGTGAACCACGGAAAATTACACCAATACTGTTTGTGCGAATAAGGACTATTGTTTTGAGTTATAACAGCTACATCGTGTTTAAATGTTCTGACTTTGTATGCGTAAATATGCAAATACATTTTGTATTTTTACATGAGAATCACGGATAATTACACCAACACTGTTTGTGTGAATAAGAACTTATTTTTCGTTTTGTAACACCTACATTATGTATTAACACTCTTACGGATAAATATGAAACATTTGTATTTTTACACACATACGAAGGAAAATCACACCAACTTTGTTTGTGTGAATAAGGACTATTGTTTTGAGTTATAACACCTACATCATGTATAAATATTCTGACATTGTATGAGTAAATATGCAACAACATTTTGTATTTTTACGCGTATACGAAGGAAAATCACACCAACACTGTTTGTGTGAATAAAGGCTACTGTTTTCGTGTGGTAACACCTACATCATGTATAAATACTCTTGACATTGTATGAGTAAATATGCAACAACATTTTGCATTTTTACGTGTGAACCACGGAAAATTACACCAACACTGTTTGTGTGAATATAGACTACTGTTTTCGTGTGGTAACACCCACATCATGTGTAAATACACACACTGTATAAATAAATATATGACAATGTCCTATATTTTTTCACATACATTATGTATAATTACACCAACACAGTCTGTGTGAGTAAAAACTATTGTTTCGTGTTATAAAAGCTACATAATGTATAAATACTGACACTTTATGTGTAAATATGTAAAATTTTGAATTTTACATATACGCGAAGGGAAACCACACGAACACTGTTTGTGAATAAAGCATTTGTTCTGTTATAAAGAACCTACGTCTTGTAGAAGTACACATTATGTGCATGTGTGTAGGTTTAAAATGTTACATTGGAAATGTTGATACTTGTCTTAGGATGACACTTTTATCATGTATTAAGTGCACAGATGTAGAGTTTTTTTCCACTTTTTTCTCATACATTGAGTAAAATCAGCTTAAAGGTGAGCTGGGGAGTACAGTAAATAGGACTGTTATTTTCGTCTTTTTGTTGTATCACACATACATGGAGAATATCGTGTGTTTAAATCATGTCTCATAAAAAGTGTACAAGAAGGTAAATAGTGTTTAGTTACACCAGTATCCACATTGTTTACATTAATTAGCAACATGCTATGGATAGGTGTATTTTCACATGAGTGAATTAACCTTTCAAAAGTCTTCAATCAGGAAAAAATATAGGTCTATATTTGTACAAAACTGTGTTACCTTCCAACGACATTACTTTAGAGTTCAATTTTCTACAACATTTTTACCTTGAATAATATTCACAAGGCATTTTAAAGCTAAAAAGTGCATGTCATTTCAGCATGCACCCTCACAAAATCTATGTACGTATATGAATAATTCACTTTGAAATTGCATGATATAGGATACAACGAATTTTGACTTCATATGCCATAAGGAATACTACGAGTGCTAAAAACAATTTGAGAAATGAAAATGATACTCAAAAAAATGTAGGCATGTAAAGCAATGCAGTTTTGTTCAAGTTTAAAATTTTTTTTTACACTAGATTGCCAGTAAGTTCCCCTGGTAAAGTTATCTTGCAGTTACTTAAAAAATTAAATAATGTCATAGTGTACATTATTTCGGTTATAGGGTCTGAATATAATGGACAAGTTATCTTAGTACACTCAACTTTTAACACCACAAGAGAAAACTAAATGATAAAAGTAAAGTGCACATTTTGAGTCCAGCCATTGTGTGTATGTGAACACTTGACTGACAGCAGCCTGTCACAATTTTAACACAGCATAATTGTATCTTTATATCAGTACAACAAATGAAAATAATGTCTGCCACGCTATTGTTTTTCTTAATCCAGCTCAGGGGCGTCATTTGGAGCTGCAAGGGGGGGGGGGGCAAATGCCGCCCCCCTGGATTTCGAATTTTGTGTGTATAAATATATTTTTCGTATTTTAAAATTTAAATAATGCTAACTTAAGCACATAAAACGAAAGTTTTATTATTAAAGTATCTAATTTATACATGCTTAATTAATAAAAAAGATGCAAAAGGGTCACTGTCGCCGGAAAACAAAATCTTGCCCCCCCCCTCCCCTTTCGAAAAACCTGAAATGACGCTCCTGATCCAGCTGCCATTAGTTTAAAAACCTTGCAATACCACTTATATTTCTTATGTATTCTGTGATCCTAGTAAGGTTAATTCTACTGCAGGTTGGGAAGCTCAATGTTAATAGTTTGGCAAAGGAAAGTTGCTGCCGGTAGTTGCGTTGGTAGATTGACGATTCGCTGAGCTTTCGTAATCATGAAATTAATTTTGTATTTTTACGAATCAAATTTAAAAGATAGAACCTGTTATTTTTAACATTAAAAAAATAACCTAGAAGTTATTTAGTTTTATCAAGCTTAGGTAAATGTAATTTTACTACCGCCTTGCAATTTCTTTACCCCTTGCCAATACGAGTGTAACTAGCGACGGAACATGTCCGTATGTCAAACTCGTCCATAAGAAATCCCAATATCTTCCCAACCTGTAGTAGAATTAACCTTCCCCCTAGTAATCAAAGGTCCAGTAAACTTGTAACTGTTTACTTTGTATTATACTTGTGCATATATGCATACTATAAGAAACTATGATGTTAATATTAAGACATTCAAGATTTTGTATTTAAGGGCTACTGATGGACGATATCACCGTCACCATTTCCAAGCCAAAAAAACAGTGATAATTGTCCGCTACATCCTAACAACTGTGAGTATTGATGTATCTCTTTTGAAATATGTCACATTTTATTTCAAAAAGCGATGTTAAATACGACATATACCAAGACAACATGCAAAAAAATTATATACTCTTTGTCTTATTTTTTTTGTATCACCAATTTGTACAGTTAATTAATTATCATACAAAAGTTCAGAGTAACTTAACTTTTTAAACTTAACATTTACAAATAAACTTTTTCTGTTTTTTTTCTTTGCATTATTTACACAGTTCACATTCTCCACGTCTCCTTAAAGTGGCTCAATGACTGGGACAATGAAGCCACTCTGCTATTCGTTGCAGGTGGGGCAGATTTTGTCCTATTCACCTTCGAACCCTCGCCATCAATTTTGAAGACAAGTCTGAAATTAAAAATTACTTACAAGTTTATAAGGCAATAAATACATACACTAACTACACTTGTCATTAAACTATAGATGTAGAATTAAGTACAAACCATTAAGCATAAAAATACTACCAAATTCTACACAAAAAATTAAGCCTGAAACTGGTAGGTGTCATTCACATATCACTTTAAACCAAATACGTACACAGTTAAAGTTAACTAACTTACATATTTTTAAAAGCATTTACTTTACTCCACACTCTAAAATTTTTAGGCACTTAACTTGCAAATTTTGTGGTACAAAAGGCTATCTATTTCATGCTTTAGGTTTTGGTCCGTATAAACTCCACACACAAAATAAGGACATCCCAGACTCAGTAGTGCCACTGCTATTCCTGTAGGTAGCGCGGGGGTAACGATTCTACTGCTGTAGCGTACCGCTGTGTAGAATATCTTGGCCAGCGGTGTACAGATAATAGCAATGTTGCCGCGACAAGTGGCGAGCGGCCAGGCAGCCTGTGGTGATATTGATATGGCTCTGGCGATCCAGTTTCATGAGTAGGGTTTGTGTTAGTTGCCGACTGTGTTATCTTAGATTACACCTCGACACGGCCATAGGCGTCTAGATCTACTCGATAGAGGTGAAATTATTGTACAGTTTTTCGAAAACCTGGTGCAAGTAAAATTTTTCGAAAACCTGGTGCAAGTACAATCTGTCGCCAGAGGTCTACCAAGAAGGGGGGGGAGGTAATTCCCCCTTCTTCCCTCCTTAGCTATATATATATATATATATATATATATATATATATATATATATATACAGGGTGTTCGAAAAGTAATGCATCAAAATGAAACCACGCGAGGGGGTGGGGTTTGTGACCAATTTGAGATGTGGAACCCGTGTCCGGAAACGAACCGTTACACCCCTGTGAGCAAATTTAATTTCAGGTAAGTCTGGCAACGTCGCGCAAGCTGAAAGACATGATTTGACGGCTGGTTCTTGAGTGGCTTCTTCGCCCGCACATTTCCAAACAGACTCCTTGGCTCAGGGACGTGTTGGGCTTCAGATCGTGGGCCGGGAAGATTGCGGTTCGATTCCGGCTGGCTGCTGATTTTTTTTATTTTTGACTAATGTCTTTTTCGTTATTTGTTTTTGGTCATCGCTATCACAGTTAGTTTAAATAAATTACAGCTATTAAAATAATTACAGTTATTGTTAATAAATCACAAATAACAGCAAATGAGATAACGCGCATTCTCTGTTTTCTTTCCGGAAATTCTCAAGCTACGCCGTCAACCACTGTGGGGCTTCGGTAACTCTGGGCTTCCGTGCAGCCTACAT